>JBBPSN010000039.1:44652-63282 GCA_038093615.1 Austroboletus olivaceoglutinosus | reverse complement strand
TCCCTCATCCACCCCTTGACTTGATCCTCATCATTTCATTGCCTCCTCCAAACGCGCCTCGGAGCACTGCTGATCTTAAATTGCGCGTCATCAAAACGTCGCTCGACTTTGTTCTTGCTTCTCTTGGAATAAAAGACCGGTTGAGTTTGGTAACCTTTGAGGTCGGAGCAGGGGGCCGAGTACGGAAAACACCCTACTTGTGCCCAGGCCGAGCTCACAGCAAAAATAGATTGCAGAAATTCATTGACGAGATTGGACGTCCTGAGGGCAATCAAGGCATCGAGGACGAGTTCTTGGTCAGAGCCTCCAAAGACGAAAAGACGGACGTGGTAACTGCCGTGAATCACGGTGAGCGACGTTTCGCATCCATGTTTTCGATGTAGTTTATCACCATGATAGGTCTCGACGTCGTATTGCAACGCAAGTCACGCAATCCTGTCTCTGGGATGATACTCGTCAGCGACGCTGCAGACAGCACGAGGCGTGCTCAGATGGATCTAGTTCTTGCTCGCGCCGAGGCAGCCAACATGCCCATCCATTCGTTTGGTTACGGTCGTTCACATGACCCTGCATCTCTCTGGCTCATGTCCAACCACACCAGCGGAACATACACGTTTGTCAAGGATTGGTACGATCTCCGGGCGTGTCTTGCTGGCTGCGTGGGCGGTATGATGTCCATAGCTCTCCTCAATATGAAACTTCACATGAAGATCGTCGATGGCCAACGTTTTCGCATTCGCAAGGTCTCTGGTGGTCCCTCGTCGATTCTATCCACTGACGGCCACAACGTCGACATTGACGTTGGCGAGCTGCGGTACGGAGAGTGCAAAGAGATGCTCGTTGAATGCGAACTAGATAATACCGAAAGTCGTCGTTTGGCAGCTGGTCAAAACAATCGTCGAACGCTCAATGCGACCGATCAGTTTGTGCAATCCATGGGCCTCGACTCACTCGCTATCGATGACTCGCCAAACCTCGTGGACGGCATGATGGACCGAATGATTGACGAAATGCCTGTGTTTGAAGTCGACGGGTCTTTCTATGACCCTGCCGCAGCGAAGCAGGTGTCTCGACTTGCACATCCAGTACTGCTAACCATCACGCTCCTTCCATTGGCTACACCTGCCTCACCAAAGCTCCCAAAACCTTCGGACCCCGTCATCGTACGACGTCGAATGGAACTGCTTGCGTCAGACATGATCACCCGTGCGCTCGTCCTAGTCTCAAGGAAAAACTTTCCGCAAGCACAAAAAATTATGAACGAGACGAAACGCATTCTTCATACTGTTCTTCAAACAGTTTCCAAGACGTTGCCGACGCCCAACATCGATGGTACCACCATACGCAACCGCAAAGAAGTACTCACTCTTGGGGCAGTTCGCGCGATGCAAGCTATCCTGCAAGACCTTCAAACTTTGTCGGAGGCGCTGGAGGAAAACGTCGAGTTGTTTGCTCACGATCAACGCAACTTTGGCGCACAGCAGGTAAGCATGAAACCATTTTCCTCGAACGCGAGCTCTGACTATGGGTAGGCAATGATACTGCGCGACCAAAAGAGTTGGAGCAATCGTAGCGCTACGGAGCGTCTGTTTTGGACCATGGATAATTCGATCGAGCTGGTCTCCCGGAGCACCGACTGGATCGCACGAGATTAACGTTCTTCTGTGGTCAACCCTTGATCGTCTTGTTTGCTGTGTGTGTTATCCAGCGCCCGCATTGTCGCTCTTTTGAATGCTTTTCGATTGCGCCCCCCTGCGATTCCATACTGTACGTGCCTGTGTGTCATTGTAATCTCCATCGGGCCGCGTTACTGTGAGCGTGCTATATTCGCAACCCACGTTGGATGTTTTTAATCTATTGGTTCTCAGTTGTAGGTTACCCCATCCTCGGATATTAGATTTTCCTCTGGAATCTGTATTTCATCGCGTACGAATACTTTTTCCTGGGGCCGGGGAGTAATATTACTTATGTGTTTTACGTTGGTATCATTATCGCTCGTGACTACGTGTAAGCTTTGCGTGCGAGAGATTGAAAAATTTACGCGTAGAATCCAAGCCCCTGTTGTTCCTCCTTGTCCCGTTCTAGCCGTTTGACCTTGTTCTCCGTCTCGGTGAGAACGTCGTCCCAGGCGACGAAAAGCTCCGAAAGCGTGTCTACCTATCGCACCGAAAGAGCGATCAGAACAAGCGAACCGTCCCTTGTTTACAACAAGCTTACATGCGTCGCATGACGATCCACCAGAGCCGCGATCCGTCTCTCTAGCAAAGCAGCCAATTCCATATCCTCTCCTTGCGCTGCGACGAGCGCCTCTAGTCGTGGCTGCAACGCCTCGCAGTCTGCGCGCGTTCAACACGTACAGCAACGAAAAGAGCAAAAGAAAAAACCCACGTACCCGCGAGCTTTCCCGCCGACAACACCCCCTTTTCCTCAAGCATCTCAATCTCGCGCATGTCGCGGTCGGCGGCACGTACGTCGGGCTCCATGTCGGAAAGAAACGCTTCGAGTTCTTCTGCGGACATGCTCTCGTACGTCGGCGCGGCCGGCAGGGTCCCGGAGAGGGCAAAAGCCGGCGTGAGCAGCTGCGCGTGGTGGTCGTCTGATGCGCGCGTGAGAGCCCGTCAGCCAGAGCGTGCACGGACGAGAGGGCGCGTACATTGATGCATAAACTTTTTGAGGCCGTCGTTGGAGTCGACGACGGCGTTTAATCGACGCTGGACGTCCCCGGCGAGATGGATGAGGGTCTCGCCCGGTTTGAGCTCCGGGGGTTTCTCTCCGGGCCTGGCCTTGCGGTCGCGTGTATCTTGCCGGACGCCGAGGAGGAGCGCTTCCAGCCAGCGCAGGCGTAGCTGGAGCGAGAGCACGGGGTCGATAGTGGGGGGAGTTGCATCGATGGGTGTCGTCGGATCGGGTGGCGACGCGGACGTCTTGGCGGACGATTCGGTGCCATCGAGGGATTCGAGCGCATCTTCCGAGTGCTCGGATGATACGACGGCCATGCTCGCCGTGTTTTCGCTGGAACCACTGGCGGGCGGTGGGGACGAGGGTGGGGTAGACGACAGGATACGGTGTCTCTGGACGTCGCCCAAGAAGACGCTACCAAGAGCAGACATGACGGATTGGAATAAAGTCCAAAATACATACACGATAATTAGATCAAACAGATTCCCTCAGCTCCATCGGCAGTGGACTGTAGCCCGCTTCCCATGCCCTCCCATTCACTGCTTGCCACGCTCCCCATGTCGCACTCTGTATCCCTCCCCATAGGCTTTCGCTCCACCGCCGCTCACTTGGTTTCTCTTCCGACTCCTCTTCCGACTCCGGCAGAACGCTTTCCATCGGCCTTCTCCACCGCCCCAGCAACAGCGAATTGGTCACCACGCTCACACTCGAGAACGCCATCGCAGCACCTGCCATCATCGGATGCATGTAGATCCCAAATGGAAGAAGCAGCCCCATCGCAAGCGGAATCCCCAACAAGTTATAGATACACGCCCACGCGAGGTTCGTCCGGATCGTACGGAAGATGGCTCGAGAAAGGTGGAGGGCAGCAACGACATCGAGGAGATCAGAACGCATGAGTACAATGTCGGCTGCTTCAATGGCAACCGATGTGCCAGAATTTAGCGCAATGCCAACGGTTGCCGCAACGAGCGCAGGGGAATCGTTGATGCCATCTCCAACCTGTCGTATCGGTCAAGTCAAGTGGGAGGTGAGACGACGTAAAACTTACCATGCCGACTTCACCTTCCCTCTCCGCGATCTCGGTCACAAGCGAAGCCTTGCCCTTTGGGCTCATATTCGCCCACACACTCTCGGGTCGAATGCCCACCTGCTTAGCCACTGCCAAAGCGCTACTCATCCCATCACCTGTCATCATACCAACGTCAATCCCCATCGCCCGTAATGCCCTGATGGCTTGCGTGGATGACGGCTTTGGGATGTCTGAGAGGGAGAGCGCTAGGATGGGTTTGGGGAGTGAAGAGCCACGACCCATCGATACGTATACGACAGTTCGTGCCATGTGACTTTCTTGTGCCTCGAAATCGGATAATATAGAGGGTATCGCCTCTTCAGATGGTGTGACAAACTTGAGCGAGCCGACCAAAAGCGTGTATTTCGATGTGGGGAGTGAAAGGACAGCTTTGACGCCAGCCCCAGTGGCGCTCTCGAACGACTCCACCGTAGGTTGAAGCTCGACTTCACTGTCTTTTAGGAGATCCCTGCTGTATACCGCAATGGCCTTGGCGAGAGGGTGCTCTGAACGTGCTTCGGTTGCCGATAGCATTGCGATAACAGCCGCACGAGTCGTTACTCCGTCCGTACACTCGCCAATTAGTGTGCGTGGTCCGGTGATTCCTTCGGATAGAAGATTGTCATGTGAAGGAACCCACTGGAGCCCTGTGACACTGGGCTTGCCCTCGGTTACTGTGCCAGTCTTGTCGAGCATTATCCGCTTGATGGATTGACTTGCTTCCAATGCTTTTCCGCTCTTGATCAGGATACCGTTCTTCGCTCCTACCCCCGTCCCCACCATGATGGCAGTAGGCGTGCTCAGTCCCAACGCACAAGGACAAGCCACCACGACCACTGATATGCACAGCTGCAAGCATACAGCAAGCCTGCTTACCCCATGTCGATGGAACATGGCGGGTAGTGCTTCGACATTGAGCGCATTCGCAATGATCATCCATGCCACGAATGTCAGAAAAGAGAGAGAGATCACCGCTGGGACAAAGTACCCCGCGAAGCGATCTGTGAATGCCTGGATGGGGGCTTTGGATGTCTGGGTCTCCTCCACCAGCCGGACGATCTGCGCGAGGGCAGTATCTTTGCCTGCTCGCGTGACGAGCATGTCGAGCGTTCCCAAGCCATTGACAGTGCCGCCGATGACTGCATCACCGACTTGTTTGAGAACGGGAATGGGTTCCCCAGTAATGGCGCTTTCGTCGACAGAGGACGAACCATGGACGACAGTGCCATCCGCCGGTATTTTGTCCCCCGGGACGAGCTTGATCATATCACCTACTTGTACGAGCTCAGTAGGGATACGCTTCTCCTGTGTACAAGCTGGTGCGTCTGTGTAGATGGTGGCCATTGTCGGCGCGAGTGCCATGAGATCTGTGAGTGCCGCACTGGTCTTGCCCTTTGCGCGGTTCTCTAGCCAGCGACCGAGGGAAACAAACATGATGAGCATGGTGCTGGTGTCAAAAAAGACAAAGGGACGGAAGCCTGGGGTGGTATTAAAGGCTGCAAAGAATATGGCAAGAAGAGAATAAAAATATGCAGCAGACGTCCCGAGCATGATGAGGACATCCATGGTGGGACTTCTATGCTTGAGTGCTTTGAATGCAGAGCGATAGAATTTCTGACCAATCCAGAATTGTGAGGGGGTAGTAAGGATGAGTATGAGAATGTCGGTGAGATAGATGCCGTTGAACAAACGGCAGGCGACAAACGGGAGCAAAAAAGATATATGCGGTGCAACCATACTGAGGAAGAAGACAGGAAGGGCAAAGATAATGCTCCATTTGAGGCGACTAAACCACTCTTGGGTTTCCTTGGTCCTTGCGAGAGATTGCTTCTGAGTGGTGTCCTGTTGATCGGAAAGCAGAGCATCAAAGCCCATTTCTTTGATTCTGTCAACCATCTCTCTTGGACCGATGACGCCGGGCTCGAAGTCGACCTTTGTTGTTTCTGTAGCAAGCGAGACAGCGACGTTATGGATTCCAGGCAACTCGCGGAGGCCGTTCTCGACGGTAGAGGTGCATGATGAGCAGGTCATGCCATATATTCGGAGCGTGATGGAATCTGATCGAGCTTCGGGAACGAGACTGGCATCGAATCCAACGTCGGAGATTTCCTGTAGGAGAGGGTGAGCCGATGAAGGTGAGATACAATGGCCAGGGTTACATTGATGATCTTTTCTGTGGTCCAAGTAGTCGGATCGTATTCCACGACGGCGCGTTCGGCGAGGAGGGCTACTTTCACAGAATATATGCCAGGCTGTGTTCGTAGTACGCCTTCGATCGACTGCGGGGTTGTGAGTGTCACTGCGGCCCAAGGTGGAGGACTCACTTGCACACATGCGCTGCAAGTCATGCCCTCTATTCGAAGCTCGCATTTGCGTTCGTCGCCGAGGTTGGCCATGGAAGGTTAGTGAGAGGGAAATGTCAAAGTGAGACTTCAATGCATTAACAAAGCGGTCCGGTTTACAAGTATGTATACGCCTTATGTAATTTGCTCTGCCTCGATCAAGCTGTGCTAGCTACTGCTGGGCCTGCCCGTCTCGGGTAGAAACCCGCCGACTCTCTTCAGCAGGGCTTGTTGATAGTTCTCCCAGGCAGAGATAAGCTGTCGCAGGTTTTGTCAAAACATGCCGCTGCAATCATAGCCCACCCACCTCTTTCTGCCGTGAAATCATCCCATTCAAAAATGTTTGCAACGTGTCTTTGAAATCATCAATTCGTTCCTCCTCAAACCGCGCCATCTCCGACTTGATCAACTTGGAGCACTGATCGAATTCGTGTTTGGCATCCAGCGCGCGCCGTTCGGCCTGCGGAATGCACTGCGCTTAGTGACTCGGCAATCGGGACAAGCGTTAGTCAGCTTGCCTCGGTAACTAAGCTGACGGTATGCCCTACCCGCTCCGTGGGGACGCGCCCCTGGGCACGGGCGCGTTCGTGTACTTGTCTTACACGCCGAACTTCGGCATCTGCGTTTTGCCAATTCGTGTAGGTTCGTATACGGGAGTTGAAAGCCAACTTCGTATTCACGTTCAAACCATGGTTCAAGTCTCAATGAATCAAACATACCCGAACAGAATTGATCAGTCTTGAATACTCGTCCGCTATTCCAAAATGAGACGTTTCTTTCATAGAGGATGTCAAAGATACCTGTGCTCATAAGTGTCATCATGTCTTGCTGCGATTGTATATTCTGAGCTTCTGCTGCCGCTCGCTCGACGTTGGCCAATGAACCAAGTGTTTGCTGCAATTGTTCGCCGAGATCAGATGCCGACAACAATGCAATAGCTGTCGCGAATTCGCCCGTAGCAGTAGCTAGTTCTGCGGAATTGTCACACAAGCTAAGAAACCGGTGCAAGAAAGGATGAATCAAACTCACCAGCTCGTTGTTTTGCGACAATTTCGACACTCTTCACGAGACCCCGTAATTGGGATTCAAGTCCGTCAAGGTAAGTTCGTTGTTTGTCAAACCACTGAGCGAGATGTACAATTCGGACAATCGTCAATGCATACACTATTATGCTCACCTCATCCGTTTCATGGAAACGAGGTCCAGTCAAAGTCTGTCCAATTGAAGCCATTAGTCCTCCTTTCTCGTGAGCCATCTCAGCCTTCCTGTGCTTGATCTGCAGGAGAACTTGAACGATAGAATGCAACAAGTATGAAGGGGCCTACGTCTAAAGCAAAGTTGTCGCTCTCCAAGAAAAACTTGAGATCTGCGTCCTTGCACAACACGGGATGGTTTGCCATCTTCTGTGTGCATTTCTCAAGTGCAGAGCGTCGCTGTTGTATGAATCGTTCGTCAAACCGCCCAAAAGGATTCTTTTCGGGTACAGGTGGGACGACAACCCCGGGATTGTTCATCGAAAGTGTTTCATACAGCCAGAGGAAATCAGAATAACGACGAAGAACAGAAAATGAAGCTCTGGAAAAGAGAGGCGACGATGTCTAGCATTGTGAACCAGAACACCAAGTGAGCAGACGAACCCGCCACCAAGCATTACAGAGCATACCCGGGTGTGTACAGTATAAAGAGTGTGAGCTCTTATAGGGTCTCCAACCTTTTGTGGGTCGTCCACAGAGATCACAAAAATAGGTGGGATCGGTCCTTCGCTTCGTTTAGACGGAACAGGAGATCCAGAGGGCTATGGATCCAAACGGATTCAGCGTTCTGACAGCTCTGCGTGACAACGGAGAGCATTCACTTGCGGTGACCCAACATTTCTGAATCGTGCCGTTTGTCCTATGGGTGTGTCGTCGTCGTCGTCGTCGTCACTCTGAGCGGTAGTGACTGGTGTTGACAGAGTCGTGGTAACCGGGACTTGAGTGTGGTCATGACTACCCCATCCCGTCTGCCATCCTCCGTGGCTCTCGCCTCCAAGTGCAAGGCTCGCAAACGCACGATCAACATTCGGAGGTGACTGCTGGTCAAGAGGCGAGACTATCGCGCGCTCGGGAGACGTAGACGAGGAAATGGGTTCTTGAGGGGAAGATAACTGTGAAGATGTAGGCTCCTCCGCGTGCAAAAACGACAGTGGCGTGACAGCAGCGCGAGTCTCGTCAGCTGTTGGGGTCGGCGGCGCCTTGTCGTGTACCTCGGACCCAGTTTCTACTACCGTCGGAGGCTGCTCCTCTGCGATGGACGAGAATATCTCAAAATCAGGCATTCGAGACGCCGTTGTGTCCGGGAACGCATCAGTATGAGTCTGCTCGTCTTCAGGCTCGTCTGCTGTCACTGTCGCAGCGTCCAATGGGTCTGCCGGCGCCGTGACGGTCCTTTGCTCATTATGGCCATCATCACTCGTGAAATGGGGCTCGACCGTCTGTACCACGCTGTGATGGTCCTCGAAGCCAGACTTGAAGTAGTCGATATCGGAGTGAGGGGATGGCTGTTGCGCGAAGCTGGACCAAGGGTCGGGGGAACTTGAGCGTGGTTGGACAAATGGGTCTTGGAACGGATTCTCTTCGAGTATATTGCGCGAGCGTGCGAGCAGGTCGTCGAAACCGTCCATGGGGTAGGTGGTGGTTAGGTCCCAGTGCCGAATGTCTGTGACCAGGATTTCCTCCAAATTTGGACTCGTCGCACTTGGAGTTACGTCCGGTCTTGTCATAATTCAAGATGTAGCAAGTAGTCCATCAAAGCATAATGTTAAGTTGCTAGTCCGAATCACTACTCGAACGGCATCTCCTCCACAGCATTCCCCAACGACACCCAGTTGGACAGGATACTATCTGAAAAAGCCTGTTCTTCGCGCGCCAACGTTTGCACCAACTGAGAAAGTAGCGCATTCTCCTTGTTATGAAGCACGACACGTAGTTCGTGCCACATACTTCCATGCGATTACTCGAGTCAGCGACGCGCCCACGATGGCGTGAATATCCTCACCATGCTCGAATGAACACTCGTCGGCTTAGAAGCGACGCAATGGTTGCCTGATCTTTCTCGATGACGACGACTACTCTGTCGGCGTCCTCTTGCCATCCTTCCTTCTGAGCTGCTTTGATGCCTTCAAGTTTCATTGAATTGGAGTCCACGCGTTTCTTGAGGCGCTCAACATTATCGACTGCAAGACGATCATGTCTCACGACTAGATCCCGCATAGCTAGGTAGAGGTCTCGTTGGCTCTGATAACTCGCTGTAAATAAGTATCCGACAAAATTTAATGATTTAGTTACCTTCAGAGACTCCAGCGTCGACCATAAGAGAGTTTGGGACTGTATGGACTCTTAATTTCAATACGGCAAAAAATGACAAGGACGTACACGCTGCTCTAACAGATCGGACTGATGTTGCGTATGCTCCGCAACGCGTCCGATTCCTTGCCGTACACCGTCGCAAAGGTCGCAATTGTCACCTCGCCAACACCTCTGGTTAACTTCAACAACAGCTCTCAAAACGTTTGTCAGGCGTGCAAGGTCAGCCTGCCCATCGGACACGTTAAGTTCAAAGGAACCATCGGAACCCGATGTTGGGGGTGGTAGCGTAGCGTTATCAGGAATGTTTGCAAACAGATTGGACCAGAACGGGAATACGGAATGAGCCGGCATATAGGTAGGGTAGAGATTTGGTGGAACCCATACCGCAGCTGATTCACGTCTCTTAATGATGCGTTCCATGAGTACACATATCTTTTGCCATTGTTCAATCAACGGGCTAAGTTTTCCACGGACGGCTCTGGAACGCCAATCTGAGTATTTTTATCCTGAAAATTCTGGTGTTTTGCCACCTACGCAAGTTTTTCTTCGAGATCACTGGGAATAGACATTTCCTCAATCCGGTCCACTCGCTTGCTGGTGGACTCCTCCTCAAGAGCAACCATATTGTGTCTGCGCCACATTTCAAAGGATGGCTCCGTCAAAAATATAGAAAGAAGACCATCTTCTTTCATTACGGGATGGTTTCTGCAACCGTTGGTCAAGAGCGTTCATTCGCACCACCGAACGCACTTACATTATTGAATGGAGGAACCTTGCAAGTCCTTTCCTGAGTATCCACAGTTAAGAAAGTGGAGCAACTTCTTGTCCCGTTGGAACGTACCTTCTCTGCTCGAGGAATGCAGCATCGGCTGCAAAGATTACGAAGTCAGCCAAAGGGCCAACAAATTGAAGAATGAACACTGACGTTGTATACGCTTCGGTGGAAGCGCACAGAGGAGTCGGAATGGGTATCGTCGAACCAAGCAATCCCACAAGAAAGCAAATTCAGAATACCGGCGATGGATAGGAGGGCCGCGCTATTGGCCCACGACTTATTCAGTTGGCTACATGCTAGAATCCTGGTGGACACTCACGTCTGTTGAGATCTCATATACGATATACCTGTTCAGAAGGTGCCCTTGTTGTCCTTGAATGGTCACAGAGACTGCTTCCTGTTTCTTCCACCAATCCTTGGGAAGTCCAGAGCCGGACAAAGTGGATGATGCGCCATTTGTAGTGGTGGCACTCCTTGGCTCAGAAGGACCTCCGGTGATGCCACTGTATCGAGGAATATTCCAAGGATCCTCCGTTGGGTAATTAGGCACTGCGGGTCGGATGGTATTCTGTCTGTAAGGTGAATACGAAGTGCTAAAGACAGGAAGGCTAGATTGCAGAGAATCGAGGGCCAAAGTAGGAATGGGCAAATTGTTCTCAGCGCTGAGGACAGCTACTTGTTCAATGCTAATGTCTGCCAAATCACCTCAAGGTCGGGATATTCCAGAGGGTGAGGTATCTAACATACCTTTCCCCGACTGAGCTAGAGCGACCAGTGCGAGAGCCACAAAAAACTCGAGCTTCGAGACGCGCGGTTTCGAGCTAACCAGGTTTACAATCTACCAGACTAGTAATTAACCTCTAGGGTTGCCACTTGCAATGGAAACGTTACCCTATCAATGGTAGAAGCAGGGAGTGAAGAGGTGGAAAGGACTCGCGAAAGTGCGTTGACCGATACTTCCCCCGAGTTTGTAGTGTCCACGGCCGCAAAGGCCTTGTGGTACGCCTCGGGGACTGCTGCATCGGCTGGAAAACCGACCGCGTAAGCACGAAAAACAGCATCCCCAAAGACGTTTTACCTATAACCGAGCTAAATGCCGAGGTTGCGGTGTTGACAGGCGGTGGGGAGGGTGAAGGCGCAGCACTCCACGGGTCATCGTAAATTGAAACTGCAAGTGGGTTTTCGTCGACAAAACTGTTTCCTAGACCGTTGACTGGTGTTGTGCCGTATCGTTGGGCAAGTCGTGGGGCGTTAAACATTCTGGCGGTAGATCGATTGGATGAATATTCGCCAGCGGTCGTGAGGTCAGTAGTCGAACAGGCGTCGAGCTGACGCCAATCCACTAAAGGAGTCTAGCTCGAAATGCACACAGCGGGAAATCTGACGCTTTGCTATTGGCTATTACATACTATCGCTACGACATCACTAGTTGCTCTAATAAAATATTCCTTAATCCATCAAATTGCATCACTCGTGACTTTGGCAGCGAAATGAAGGGTCCACGAGGATAACAGACGCTTTGAGTTCACACTCTCACCATCAAGGCTGCAATTATTCATTACCAAACAGAAAGCAAGGAAAACATCCAAACGACGCACCCTGGTGTCCCATAAGTGAGGGGAGCAACGAACACAAACATTGCGAACATCACAACAGTGAAGATTCCAACCAGACCTGGTCCCTTCACTCCAAGGTCCGCATATTGAGTAGGTTGCATCCTCGTCAGACGTCCTGCCAACGATATGGGATAGTTGATGGTGTCCGACAGGATGAAACTCAGCACCGCGCCAGCCAACAATGCCGACGCAAGGTGCGAAGGAAGGTAGTGGTGAATAAAAAGCTGACGGCTCATAAGGAAGAAAGGTAGGTAATGTACTGCCCATACGAGCAAGAAGAAGCCTGCAGAGTTCCACAGGCGGTTGCGGACAGCTGTTGCAAAGTAATCAAACTAGCTTTCTGCAGGGGATAACAAAACTCACGATCAGGAATGGGAAAAACTCCACGTTGTCGTGCCAAAAGGTCAGCGACAATTATACCCACATAAATCGAGATGGCGACAACGCATGTCCACCATCCAACGATATTGCCAATCAGATATATCTGTTTTTGTGCGTCATTCTCTGTCCAGAAGCTGATGCCACTCAAAAGGAATGGCCAGTTGATTGGGCCACTCGCGTAGGGATGCGATGAGGTGAGACCAGCGTTGTGTTGCAACATCAACAGCTGTAACTCGGCGAATTTTCTGAAGAAGCTCATTTTCTTGGGCTCTCGTGGGACATTGTTTTCTCCAGAGAAGTCAAGGTTGCCTGATACGACATTCATATAAGACATTACATGTAAAGACTGACAGCTCACCCTCGCTCTCCACCACTTCGTCGACGAACCAAGCAGCGCTTTTGTCTGTCGGGTTCTTGTTACCATTGATTTCCTGTTGCTTGAAACCCCATTCTGGTAATTGCTGCAAATGTGTCCACATGGATACCCTGGTTGGAACATGTATGAGTCTGAAGTGGCTAGACTTGCTTTTCCACACGTCTCCTGCATGACCATCGACAAGGTGTAGGGAGAATAGTGTATCGTTATGACGGGAATGGTCATCTTTTGGCCACGTAGTAAATTCTTGGTTGGTAGGCATCAAAGGAGATGCGACATCGTGGGTCAAGAGAAGTGTTTGCGTAGTCACATGTAGCAGCTGGACAACATCATCGTGGTGTACAGCCCGACCATGACCAGCCTCAGGGAGTGCCTTAGTGGGGATAATTTGCCAATGGTTGTTTGTGTCGTCATGCCCATAACCAGTTACTTGTTGGCCTGGCCAGAGGTCAGTCACAGTCTTCAGTATGTTGAAGCAGCGTACCTTGTGTGCTGATTCGCCCATCGTCATACTGAAGAGGGTATCTCTCAGGGTGAGAATGTAAAAAGACCTTGGTATCCTTGTGCTTCATCGTAACAATGTCGTAGTAACGGAGGTCTGTTGATAAGCGTTAGGACAAGCTGAATGTCTTAGTAATCGTTGCTGACCTTGACTATTAACCAGTAACTCGTTACCGATGAGCGTCTCCTGAAAAGCGGGGCTCATGAAGGTGTCACCAGGGCCGGAATGAATCAAGACAGCGAAGTGGACGTAGAAGAATGAAAGATATATAATGAAAGGAATGACGATCAAGCCGACCGCCCGCGTCGCAAAGTGCTTCCAGAAATGTTCCTAAGATATTCGGTTTGTACAACGGCCAACCCTGACTGCAAGACTACTGACCATGGTGTGGCCCTTGCGATAATCCAGTATGCCCCACAGGTCAATCAAGACGGAAATCCCAATAGTGAAAACAGTCAGGATACCATTGACCTTGGAACCCCAAGTGCAAGCCATAAAGAACCCAGTAGCAATAAGCCAGCTCCACCATTCCACCGAAAACTCCCTGAGACAAAAGTGAACACGTGAATGTGTCAGTGCACTGTAAGATGGACATACCAATAACGCAATTTCCGGAAGCGAATGTATGAGTAGATTGTGAGGGCCATGAAGAATATCAGGGTGGCATCGAGAAGCATAAGTCGAGACTGTGCAATGTGCGCGTTATCTAGGTGGAAGTTTATGAACACGATGTAGTAAACAGATATACAAAAAATATGCACGGACCGAACAGGACAATGCATGCAGAGAATGCGGCAACAATCGTCGAATATCCCGTTTCTTTCATGATGGCATATACCACCGGGATGGTTAGACTGCTGAGAATGGCCGGTAGCGCGCGCATGCCAACATAAGGTACGTGGTTCTCCGTGTAGCTGTCTCCAATGTTCTCGAACGAGAAGTGCCCATCAAAGCCGACAAACCATCCCGCGAGTCCAAACAGGAGTTTAGCGAAGGGTGGATGCACATCGAAGTAATATTGCCGAAGGGTATAATGGGAGGCAAACTTGCCAAAGTGGACTTCGTCGAAGCTAGTGAATGTGGGTTTGTGCCTGTGAAGGAGATACAGATAGAGAATACACGCACACTACTTGGTCAGGTTGGTTGATTTTGTAGAATCGAAGCATGAAGGCGACTGCGGTGAGGAAACCCACGACTGCAACACTTGCCTGTGGGGTGTCCAGAGCTTGCTCAAATGCGCTTCGGGCGTGCTGCAGAGTGGAACACAATCAACCAACATATCAAGAACAGAAGACAGCACCACTTACTGAATTGCGGTACACCACATCAACATGATCCTCATCATCTATGTCATAGCTTTCCGCTCGTGGAGGGGCACCTATTGTTTTACGCTGACGAACTTTGCTAGGGCTCGCCATGAAGTGTTGAGTTGGGCGTGATGGTACGTGTCAAGAAACAACTTTGGTTGAACGGCTTTTGTGACTTGTTGACGTTCTAAATTGAGTGATCACGTGGCAAGAGTCGCAATATTTTTACAGTACCAAACTATGTAATAGCACATTGACACAAGCAATATTCTGAAAGGCACAAGCACCCCTCCTTGATCAATCATGGATCTGAACTTTGATGGCACCCTGTGTAAGGTCCGCTGCAACGTGGAATGCTGACACCGAATCTTCGAGCTTGAACCGGTGGGTAACAAGCGGCTTGATGTTAATGAGACCACCCGCTACGAGACGAATCGCTTTAGGGTACTAAAAGAGACCCTGTGAGTGTTTGACAACAGGTCTGTCAAATTAAATCACAACTTTACCTGATTCGCATAACGGTACTGGAAGCTGACATCAATCTCATTCACACTGAGATGCATGAAAGGAATCTGTAAAGATCAATGCAGTGATGGTAGCTTGTTTGTCAAACAAAGCATTACCACTTGTTCGTTTTTGCCGACTCCGATGATGAAGACCTTGCCACCGAACTGCGCAGACTGTGTATTATCTCAATGTGAAACTTCAGTCCACAAACAAATATCTCCACTCACATAAACTGCAGTGTGTACACTGTTCTCAACGCCCGAACATTCAAGAGCAATCTTGACTGGCCCTCCAGCCGCTGCTTTGATTTTCTCAGCTGACTCTTTTGGCGTCGAGCCAAATTCAATGAGCACGGTTTGGACACCAGGAACTAGTTTCTTTGCGAAATCAAGGCGACTCTGGAACATGTCCGTGATAACGATGGGTTCCGCGCCAGCCGCCCTTGCAGAAAGCAAGGAGACCAAACCAATGGGACCAGCACCACTGAAAAAGCATCAGAGAGACGCGGGGACCATTCATGACATCGAAATACCAAATAAGAGTGGAGTCACCAAGGCGAAGGCCGCTACGCTCGATACCAGCCAGCGCAACAGCTAGAGGCTCGCATAAGGCGCCCTCCTCGAATGAAACTGAATCAGGAAGACGATGGAGCCATTCAGCAGGATGAAGATGCCATCTAGTGAGAGTCCCTGTTGCATAAGATTAATAGTTGCCTCCAGCTCACGACGTGTGATATACCGTGGAA
This sequence comes from Austroboletus olivaceoglutinosus, assembly GCA_038093615.1. Classification (NCBI taxonomy): domain Eukaryota; kingdom Fungi; phylum Basidiomycota; class Agaricomycetes; order Boletales; family Boletaceae; genus Austroboletus; species Austroboletus olivaceoglutinosus. The sequence continues at coordinate 47,633 of JBBPSN010000039.1, read as the reverse complement.
AGGGGGAGTCGAGAAGAAGACAACGTCGGGACCTGCGTGTTATCTGTGTCAAGGTGCGGCTTGGTATATAGTTATGCACGTACATGCATTATACCTGCCAACCCTGCAGTAGTCACACGATGCCTTGGAGCAAGGTATACCTGCCTCGATTGCGACGCGATCGCCTGGGCACATCGCTGATAAATATGGACATCATCAGGCTTCATCGAAGCGCATGCTTGCCTGCTATCCACTGCGTAACGCCTTCACCAACCTCCACAACTTCCCCCGCGGACTCGTGGCCAGAGCCACACTGGAGTGAGTCGTGTCTGTTATTTACATACATACCATCCTGCAAACAAGACGATAAGCTCACCTCGTCTGTCACGACCATCGAGTCGCCAACACGACCATGTTTCCAGAAATGCACGTCACTCCTGTTAATTAGTGATCAGCGCTCAGCATTCAAATTGAACAAAGTCGCCATTGCACATACCCACAAATTCCTGTTGCACGCACATGGAGTAAGACCTGACCTGGACCAGGTTTGGGACGTGGCTTTTCGACAAGATGGATTTCATGATTGGGATTGTAGAATGCTGCGATATTAGCCCCCGGCGATGGTGTCTCATTTGGCCCGAGAACGCGAAACGAAGGGTCTTCAAGGACTCTGCGGGGATTATAGATGTCTGCGAAACCACCGTCAGGCATTGTGATAAGATGTTGCCAGGCTTTCACTGATTGTCACGATAATTATATTCCTCTGAGAAGACCAGTCCCACGTGCGCGTGAACACTGGCCATCGGACGATGGGTAACCAGATTAACTAGAATTGGCAAGCAGCGATAGTCCAAAATCCACTAGACTCCGACCAGTCCAAGATTCTGAGATACACATCATTACTGCTGTAAACAAGAAATTTATACTGTGGTCAGGTGGCTTTACGGTGGAGGATGCTGAGTAGAGATGAGAGCGGAGTTGCAGGGGAACAAAGCAATAGTCGCGGTAACGATCGTTCCCTGATGATCCTACACACCAGAAAAGATGATTATCACAACTTAATGTTAAGTCAATATCCACTCATGATTTCATACTTAATATCCGGATCGACGTATTGTTGATTCCATAGCTTCAAAGCAATAGTACCTTGCTCATTGCACTCCGCCTAGCCAGTGAGCGATTGCCATTTACTTCAGAACCATTGTATCTCACCCACGACATCTTGCTTGCAACACCCTATAATGTCAAGTCCAATACTGACCTGACAAGTGGTCTATGTAGTCCAGCGTCGACGTCGAGCATTTTTGTTGTTAATGCATCTGGCGTAGAGTAGCGGGAACCTGATAATTGGTGGAATAAGATATAACGACGATACCCTGACAGATGCCCAGCTGATTTGAATGAAAAGAGTTAGAGCGTGATCGAGGAGAGGCGACCGACGAAGATGCTACTATTACAATCCACCACAACAAGATTTCGAATGACAGCGACTCTTGAGTAGGAATGCATTCGCAACTAATTGGTGAGTTTGTGTGCTCCAAACATACCAAGAAATTGCAGGCGTAGGACTCGATGCAATCTCTTTGATGTCTAATCGGAAAGGTTCAGTCATCAATATTGCTCCTACAGGCAAATACAATTCTTTGCTGAAACAAGTACAATTGGTTTGGAACAGATCACGAAGCAGCGGCCACAGCACGTGGCGGTATCTCGAATTTCGAGGCACACAAATCAAAAAGCTCTGCTTTGGAATTGAGGTCCGTAACCATTGGATGTGAAGGATACCGGCTTGACAGCCGACTACAAAAGTAACATTTATTGGCGACTATCCTCATGCCGGCTGTCAATGCGAATGAACTCACCTCCAGAACTCTTCTGCCTCACCGCGTTTTCCTGCACCAAGGCCAGAGGCGACAGTTAGGCCAGCAAGAACATCATTTACTCCTGGCTCAGTTTGTGCACGCGACAAGACACTCTCAGCCTCTTCCAGATCACTTCGTGCAGCTGTCAATTCGCCACGTAAAATGCGCACTACTCCCCTCCCAACAAGCAGAGCAGCCGAAGACACAGAGGGATTTCCCAGCTGCTCAGTGTAAAAGGAAATGGCCGAGGCATATGGCTCCCCTGGACACTAGTTTTAGTTGGACTGAAAGGTGCGCTTTGAGATGACTTACCACTTGTTCCTTGGGCACCTGTGGCCAGAGAAATGGCTGCTTCGGATAACTGCAGGACAAGAGCATCTGGATTAGCTTGCAGCGCTTTTGATAGCATTTTTCGAGCAGTATTTGGTCGGGAGAGAGATAAGTACATATGGGCGAGAACTGCAGATCTGTAGAAAGAGGAATCAGCGCAAGCCCTGCGGAACTCATCGAATTCTGGGTTACTCACGATTCGTTCCCGGCGGCAGCTGAGTCACGCAGCGTTTCTAGAGCTTCTTCAACCTCGCCTTCACGGATAAATGCTGTCGCTGCCAATGCAGCAACTACTTCCTTTTCCCACTCCTCGATGTGCTCGTCTCCTTCAGCCTCAGTCTCTACGCAGAGGTCGCGGAGGGTCTCAAGACCTTCCTCGCCCTGGGCTAGTGCAGCAACGGCACGAAGTGCGACATTTTCCGAGCCGTTTGGGACCAAGGCAAGAGCAGATGCTGAATCACCGGAGGCCAGATAAGCACGGGCCTTGTAAACGATAGTTGGGATGTAGTCTGGTGAGGAAGGGGGAGGAATTGGTGTTGCAATGAGGGCAGGATAAGCACCAAGAGTAAACTGCTGTTTGATATGGTAAAGTTCAGAGGAGACCATCGTGCTCGAGGTTCGACAATATGATGGGTGTATGGCGATGACGATGAAGGGAAGAGCTGCTTATATAATTTGGTGAACCTCGAAGACTGCGTACCTAAGGTAAGTAGTAGTAGTATATGAGTACTTCGTTTCATTTCACACGTTGAACACAAATTTAATGAAAAGAGTCACTGTAGATTGTCAATATGTATAGGAGAAACATGA
>JBBPSN010000038.1:31892-54935 GCA_038093615.1 Austroboletus olivaceoglutinosus | reverse complement strand
TGTCCCTCCATGATTGCTGTTCATATTTCTCCTCGTTGTCAGCGATGGAAGGACTCTTTAGGACGACGGTCGCGCTCATTGGCAATGGGTCACTGGGTGAAAGAAAGTCAAATACGCACTTTCTCGCTTTGCCAGCGTGGATTTCGCCATCACAGCAACCAAGACATTTCCATCAGAAGGCCGGAGTAAGAATAAAGAACACGCCTTGCAAGGAACTTCCTTATAGAATGTTCGTGCGAAGCTGCAATCAGTCGACGCAATCAAATGAAACTGTGTTCATGAACTCAAGTTAGATTCCGGCTTAAGGCTCCGAAGGACAAACTTTGGACTGTGGAGCCTGAAGTTATACTTACATGAACGTCTGGAGCCATTTCATTGAACCCGTGGAGAGTTTGGCTAACAAAGTTTTAACTGTGACTTGCGTTCCTCCAAGTGCCACCCACAATTCATTAGTTTCGGCTCGGAAACCTGATAATTAGATTCTAGTAAAGGACAGTTTTTTTTTTATAACAAAAATATGTAAATTCGTGCCATGGCATATATACAGGATACCGACGTCCATATGATCACCCTTATGTCACCGAAACAATAAAAAGCCCCAAAATCGTACAAAATCACTAATTCAGACCCTGTCACGCTCTCCATGAGCTTCGTTCACCATAAAAGTAGATCAAATACACTGACGGATCTCTGCATTGGAGAGGATTTCAACTCCCGGAAGTTTCGAAGCGCCCGTTGGATGACACTAGATATCACCCGATATACGAGAATGATGGGCCACAGGGCTCTTTGCACGATGCCAGCGTTTTCCCAGTGGAAAACACTTTCTTTTTGTAGCGCTATCGCTACCCACGAGGTCAAGACAGTGAGCCCAACGGCGACCTCGATAAAGCGGTTCATAGATCCTATAGTCGGAGGGTTGATTTCGGTCACATTCATACTGAATACATTCTGTTGGAAGGTTGGTTGTATCCAAGTCTATCGCGTTGACGACTTACTGCTAGAAAGCCCGCTGGAAGGAAGACCGTTGTCAGGTAGGCAATCTAACGTAGTTGAGTAGGTTCGCGAAGGAGATAGAATAATCAAGCATACCTGCTTCATAGCGGCGGAATCAATCATCGTTACCTTCGCCAGATTCTGCATAGTTTTGCTCTCATTGATGTTAACAGTCGCGAACGCCTTGAGAGGAAATGTGAGAAGAGTAGAACACGTGTAATATCAAATATGCGAACCAAGTTAATGACATTCTCTAGTCGGTCGGATAACATTTCTCTCTGTAAAGTTAACCTTTCGATCTCAGACATGAGATTTTTGGTTTCCGTGCACAAGAGGTCTTTAGAAGCGGTACGCTCTTCAGGGGAGCTCTCGAGAACGCTCATCGCTGGGTTGGGAATGTCTCGAACGAATTTGACAGATACCTGGAAGTCCCGAAGGAGTTGTTGATAGTACAGAAGATGTGCTTGCAGCTTGTGCAATTCTCGTGTGAGCTTGATGTCGTTACGCTTAAGAACGTCGGATTCCTGCAGAGGCGTCAATCAATTTCGAAACATACACAAGATGCAATCGCCTACTAGGGTGTTGATATAGCGATATAACACCTCGAACGCCTCGTCCCATTCATACAGGGCATACCAGAGAATGGCAAGGAAGAGAAAGGTAGAATCCTTGGATTTTCGATAAATTTTTGACCAATAAACGCTATCTCCTGTCCGCTGCACGAGGAACTGAAGGCGCTTCGCAGAAGTGGAAGTTTTTTGCAAGTCTGTGCTGGGATGGTAAGAAATGATAGTGCTAGTCGATGAAGTGCGATGCATATGTATAGCCAGCAAATCTTGGAGAAGGATCGTATCGCCTTCAAACACGAGGATGAGAAAATGAGTAACTTGAATGCAGAGGAACGTTTACCAGGGAGGAGAAGTGGTGCCTGAGTGTCAATGATTTGTTTCTCATCTGTTGGTATGATTTTATTAGACTGCGGAAAGGATTGGGCAAGGAAATACCCTTGTAGGGGGAAGCTTCATCTACAGGCGCATTCAACTGATTCTGATATAGAGCGAGAGTTACACTTTCGGCTCTGACCCGCCTTGTTCGTGCAATTGGTCTTTGGTTTTTTATTGTACGGATGAACGGGAGGACAACGGTAATGTCTAGGAAATATCAGCAAGTTATAAATCGGAGGCCTCGTCCACTTACGGTCCCCATCAGGTTGGGGGTCTTCTTGATACCTCGATGGAATCCAATTCGCAGAGGACGCGAAAAAGAAAGGCTCGACATTATACCTAGCTGAATTGAGACAGGGCTACACTCCATTATCAATCACTCACTTATAGCCCAAAATTTGAAGAACTGGAACTGTCATGTTCTCGACAAATAACGCTCGTACTCGGATATTTTCGGGAGGCTAATGAAATTTCCTCAACTCTCTGCAAGATACAACAAGCACTGCTTACAGGTGTCTCCAAATGATTCCAGTAAGCTCCGGGATTTTCAACATCGAAGGTACGTTCTTCATCGCTTCTGTCAAACGTCCCGTCATCAAATACGTCGACCTTGTGGACCTTGCAGGGTTCAGAAGGCTTGAGTTTCAGGATACCGCATCTCTCGACTTGATCGCGCGTCCAGTTTCCAAATAGACTCTGAGGGTAACGGGACCATTTTGGGTCATGACTCACGCCAGGTGGGAGAGGAAAGACTTCGCCGCGATCAGCATCGAAATCCATCCATGGCCACGGAGCTGAGGGAGCGGCATGCCGGTATCTGGTCAAGTGGCGGTGAAACTTGCTGTAGTAAACCGTCAAAGCGACTCACATTGGTGCTGGGACTCTGGGAAGTTCCGAGACATCTCTTTGCAGAGCCTCCCTGTATTGATCTCCGCTGGGAAGGGGTTCAATGTCGATGACTACTGCGCTCATCGTTGAGGCGGTAAGTCAAGAGGATGGTGAGCGCCCAACAGGCTCGGTGTGGCGCTCGATTCCCATTGGTGTTCGAACCCTCACGACGATTTCGTAATTATTTCAGGGGATTCCGATATACTCGGCAGTTAGGTAAAAAGTAAGATAGAGGTCACTTCATGCTCAACATCCCACCCAGTTCAAACTTAACTCTTAAATCAGGTCTGTGCCATGAAAGACTCTACCTGGTTGGAATTTTGATGTGTCTGAGGACCCAAGTCAAGGCGCCTATGCAAGTGACTTATGGCCTCATGGCTTCAGAATCACGATCATATAAGTAACCTTGAGGACCGCTTGCTTGTTCATTTTGCCGAACAACCATCATGTACGCGCCAGTCACTTGCAGCCCATCGACCACGTTCCACGAGTAACCGGTCACCTCGCCTTTGACGTTGATTTGCCATTGTCCAAGTTTCATCAGGCAAATAATGCGCTTCCCGACGGTTGAACGATATGTTCACTAGTTTCCTCGCCCTCGTGTCTTGCAAAGGAATCTTTGACATCATGATAGCCAGGCTCAGTATGCGCGGACATTTATATTCAAGTATACCAAAGACCATGAGGGTCGGCGGATGTAATTGATGGTACTGTTTTCACCTATTGTGCCACACGATGACACCTATCCAGCTTGAAGTATTCCTTGTCGACTGCTTACGGTTCCTGGCAATAAAAATAAAAATAAATGAAACTGGAGTGGAATGGAGTTTCACGGGGAGAATGAGCGGGACTCGCCAGATCAGCGCGACCGAGGTCTCTCCTGTTTCATCCGCGCAGTGGTGAAGCATCATGTCACATTTATCATCCTGCCATTATTCACTTAGACGCTGTCTTGTTCGCCAGTCATCATTTTGGATGTGTCACTTGACTCAAAAATGCCGAAGTGCTGATTTGAAGCCTCTAAGGCTCAGTTTATGGCCAAGGGTTGCGTGAACAATTTGGCTAAGGACGTTTCTTTATCCGCCAGATCTGAGTGCACTTTCTTGGCTCCAACATTGTGGTTAGATCAGTGCAAAGTTAATGGTACCGTGCGGCGGAGTACTCACATGTGAAAGCACTCGGAACTAAAAGTCACAACGCTCCAACTTGTAGGCTCATCTCAGAATCTGAGACCCTCCTTGACTCGTTAAAGTGATTTCTTACCACTGTCGGCTGCAATCTACGGTGTCGATATGGAATTTTGCGGCGAGGTATCAGCTGTTCTCTTGAAGTGAGACCTGGAGCATGCAAATGAAAAAGCTACCGGCAACTTGAAGTAAAGTTTACAATCTCCTTCGCGGGAAAACTTTAGGTCCCGCTGATGCGCCTTGTCGAGGGTACCTGGAAGTGGCGTATCACTGCATCATGTTGGTGCAAGTTTGCCAGCGAGCAAACCCTTTTTAGTATGCTCTGGCCAATGATAACTTGGTGAGAGAGTTTACAATGTCGCAGGCTCGCAGCTAACTTGGGAGCTTTCAGCAAAGCTGATGGTGCACCGCATGCACCGCGATACGATGGGAGTTCTGGCGGTCAAGTGATAACTGATGATCAAGCGCTGACGAGGCAAGGGCTGGCGGCGAGCGAATGTTTGGATGATGGACTCCATGGTAGCGTAGCACAGTTTTAACTGTTCAGCTGTACATTTACTGACTTGTCCATATCTTAACGGGTGCTTGTCAAAATAGATGGTCACATTGAAACACGCAACACATCAGGGGTAGCAACTCCTAGACTACCTCATCCTTGGTTTGAAACTCCCCTGGCAACATGTTCTCGTGAATTACCGCGTTCTCTTCCGGGAATGTTGCTTGTCTCATGCAACCAATGTTAATAGTTCAGGTCATTAAGCACCCTCGAATGGTATGCGTACTTATATCCAACATTGCTGTAACAACAACACTGCCCGTATCTATGGCGGAGCGGCACCTAAAGACGCTGAATGACTCTGTACCAGCACGTCCAAGTTCGTCGATTCATACATATCTTTCCAAGGCGTCATGTTGTCAATTGATACGGGGTTGGTTCCCCTGTATTCCATCGATTCCTCCAGATGCCGGACCTTGGAGAATGTACCATTGACCAAATTCTCGAAAAAAGTCGCTCGCAGCCCTCGGAAAGTGTACAATCCATACACACTGAATACCTGCACCCCCTGACTCTCCGGTTTAGATTGAATCAAACGCTCAGACCCATAGTGAGTGTGCTGATACTAAAATATATTAATACCCCTGGAACAGACCATCGAGATGGTGGTGTCGCAAATCACCACAGCGGAGTAAAACCCCCTGGTTATATAATGTTGTCAAGTGCGCAGCCGGGACCGGTGGGTGCGTACACTGAAACCAAAATGACTGCTACCTGAATGTTTAACAACTGGATAGGCCAAAATATTCCCATGTCTACGGCACTTTAGATTCTGGAACTTCGTTTATGGCTACTCGTCGCCGGCGTTCGTTTATTTTTATAATACTGCATGCCGGACATCTAATAGGGGGAGGTTCCCAAATCCTCGGCGAGGATAATACGGAGGGAGGAGATCTTGGGGTCTGCAAGCACGCGGATTTAGAGCGCGATATGCATAGCTTGAAAGATGCCCAAGGAAGCTGTGCAAGGTACAATGAGTATCATGAGAGCCTAACGACATCCTTGCACATGTATTCAACAAGGCCGTTGGCAGGTTACAGCATGGCGGCAAGCTTCATTGAGAAGATGAGTGGTCATTATGGCGTCGCATGACGCATCCACAATATATGAGCTTATCAGTGACAGAGTCCAAACTTCTGGAAGCCATTTTCTGCAGCGAACAAGGGGGGCGTGGCTTACGGCAAAGCCTAGGCAAACGCACTACATAACATGTTTCGCAGATATCCAGCCCGGATCTCTGGGCCCGATATGCATGAAGAGATCGCGATAACCTCTGTGAGTAGGTCATGTACAATGGCTATTGGTTGAAATCTACATGATAGGTACTTCGGTACCTGCAGCATTGTCCCGCCATATCGCCTAAGACTCGGGTTAGATATCGGCTGCCCAAACTGTTATAGCCGATATGGCGGGATGACGTTAGTGCTGCCCACCGGAGCGAGAATTCGACTCATATGTGCACAGTTCTAATTCCTTGGTTGATCGAACTCCGTGGCTGTGAGGAGTGTACCTAGGGTATGAACGTTTGAACAGGTAGTGGTGGTCCCAAAAACGCCGATGTAGGCCATGATACTGTTCTGAAACAGATGCAAGCACAGGCGTACGAGGCAAGATCTAGTTCCAGTCGGTATATTGGTGCACCGGGGTGAATTCGGTATCGGACCGGTGTTAATAATATTCCTGTACTTTGCCATTCGTGTACTAAATGGCGGTAACTCAGGTAAGCAGACCCTAGCCGCCAGCTCTCGGATCGGCAATCTTGATTACCGCCAGCTAAGTACTGGCGACCGATGTATACGGCGGTGGCTACATAATATTTAACGTTGTGTCCGAAACAAGGAAGAGGCGTCCGTTGAGAACGTGGCTAGTTCGGGAGGAATGCGTTTAGAACGTGGTGTCTTACCATGAGTGACCCGGGGCTTCGAAGTCAATTTGGACAGTGGATATTGAGTTTCGGCCGTATGACAGGAGGGTGGTTAGCATGCCAGGAGACGGTGTCTCAGCTGCGATACGGAAATTGGCAGCAACATGACGGTACTGTGTCCGGGAGGGAGATATGGACATGGGCATATGGTGTGACAAGGTCACAAGGACGATAAGATTTGGAGCGGCGAGACATTGATTCAAGGTGGGGTCGGAGATGGCATTATTGATAGACCAAATCAGGACTACGAGCGGTGAAGGACGACGGATCTCACGGCTTTGATTGCACCGATTTCGGTTGCAAGACATGTCCCTTTGTTTTGAACAACTGTCAATGTCCAAAAGGGGAAATTGGTATCCGGGGTCACACTAGACTCAGCCAGCCGATTTGCGCATTAAAAAGTGGGACGAGTCCGCTCACATTCTTCGCCTCCTTCGCCTCTTTCTCGACGACGACGACCTCCACTACAGTGGCCCCGCTGCTGTCTCCCGGACCAGCTCACCCGTCGCACTCCTACGCTACTACAGATTGCGTCTCCTCCGCGCCCGCTTGGCGTCGACCGATTCCACAATGCGCGTCCCCATTCTACCCCTCACGGGTCGCGCCGTCCATAATCCAATCGAGACCATTGTTTTCTTCTTCATCGTCTGCACCCTTGCTTATTTTCGTGTCCTCTCTGCCATCAAGCATTCCGCTTTCTTTGCTCCCGACCACCCCGCCCTCAGCGCGACTCATGCTTTACTTCGCGATGACAAATGGGTCGTAGTCGATGAAGACTGGTACCTGAAGAGGACATATAGCCCGGTGCAAAGACTAGAACTTCAGCAGCTCGTGTTCTCTCAAGCTACCACCTCCAAGGCCGTAGATTCGGTATGCTCTTTTCCATTGCTACTTTGCGGCGACGCTAACTAGGATTCATGATTAGACCGTTACTAGATCGTTGGACTGGGCATACCTTGCGCCGTCAATTGACAACCTGACACGTTACATTTCCGAGGACTTTGTTACTCCTTCTGGCCAAACTTACTCTACTCGCTGCTTCCGGGCGACTGGTGACGACGACTGCTTCATGCATGCCTCGACCCAATCCACAGGCCCCAAGACTGTCACCCTGTCATTCGAGGCAGGTGCCCATGAGCAATTTGCTAGCGCTCTCAAGGGTGAAATTTCGTATCCCGCGGATTCATTCGGTGTTCGGTATGAGATGCAGAGTCGCTTGGTCGAAACAATCGGCGAGATGAAGAATGGCAAGTGGATAGCTTACGCAGCCCGCGTCCTCATCATGCGATTCTGGGAGCTCGCCAAGGTCAGTTAGTGTCTGACTTTGGGATATGGACATTCAAATATTTACTGGATTTCAGAAAGCGGATTCTCTTGACATCCTTCTCGTCCTTGCCGGGTATATTCTGATGCATGCGTCGTTCATTCGTCTGTTTTTGGCATCGCGAGCATTGGGATCGAATTTCTGGCTCAGTACCGCGATAATTTCGTCATCGGTCCTCTCCTTTATCCTTGCTCTCCCGCTATCACACTACTTCGAAATACCTCTTGATCCGATCAGCTTGACAGAGGCTCTTCCGTTCCTTGTCTGTACGGTCGGGTTCGATAAGCAACTCCGTCTTGCGAAAGCCGTCTTCAACCACCCCCATCTCACGACTGTTGTCAAGGAGGGCCGCTGGAGAGGCCAAATGAAGCCAGCGGGAGAGGTTGTTTTCGAGGCAATGGAAGCAAAGGGAAACAGCATTCTTCGTGATTATGGATTGGAGATCGCTGCTCTTGTCTTGGGCGCCAGAAGCAAAGTCGGTGGTCTCAAGGAATTCTGTGCCCTTGCCGCCTTGTCTTTAGTACTCGATTGTGTCGTGTTTGGCACGTTCTACCCTGCGGTGCTGACCATTATGGCTGAGGTAAGTTGTTTTCCTATATTTCTTCACTCTTGGTCGTGATTACTAATCGTGCTTCCAGGTTCGCAGAATCCGGAGTGCACGCGTATTGACTCGATCGCGAAGCACCACCAACCTTACTGCTGAAGGCACTGTTAGTGCGCTTGCCCGACCATCTCTGTCACCGGAACGCCCTAGTCTTAGCCACAAGCTTTCCGAAACATTGCTTGGCACTAAGGGTTCGATGCTGAATAGCCGAAATAGTCTATCGACCGACGTGAAGGAGCAAGATCCGGCTGCACGACTCAAACTCCTTCTGGTGAATGTTATCTCACTGATTGATGTGCATTACCCCTTACATCATATTTCAGCTGGTTTCTTTTCTCACGTTGCATATCCTCAACTTCACTACCACGTTGGCGCCAGCCACCTTCGAACCAAGAACTTTTGTTCAGAACTTGCGCGATCATCAGCTTGAATCCCGGAAAGTCGATATAACCTCCCCTGCCATCGCGATCGTTCTCGATACTATAGCATCAGTTTATACTTCAGACAACGTCACGACTTCTTCCGTTGACGTGCTTGTCAAGGTTGCGCCACCTGTACACATCAGCGTCTTCTCTCGCAGTCCGGCTTTCAAGTCCAGCGAGGTTATTGATAACTTCATGTCTGGTTGGACCAACCTTGTCGGCGACCCTGTCATCTCGAAATGGATCGTATTCGTCCTGGCGGCTAGTGTCGTTCTGAATGGGTATCTTCTGAAAGGCATTGCCGAGGGCGCAATTAGGGGGCTGCAACCGCAAGGTGTCAGGTTTAGGTCGGTCGGTGCAGTCAAGAGGGATAGGGATGTAGATGAAAAGGTCGAGGCACCGACACCTCAAGTGAGGGCTACCGCTATACGTCGTAAGCCATCATTTGCGGTTGGCCCCCCCAAGCCCAATCCAGGGGATTCCGGAGCTTCCAACACGCCGGACTCGATCCCATCACCTCCTCTCGAATCCAAACCCCTCGTTGCACCTGTGCCAATCCCCGCTAACAAGGAGAATAGTGGTGTCCCCGCTTTCTTGTTGGATATGAAACTGCGAGCCCAACCGGCTGCCCTCGTCATCAAGGAACCCCGTGTCGACCTTCCTGTGCGCTCACTGGAGGAGTGTATAGAGATCTTCGAGAATGGTCCCCGTCCAGTACAAGCATCAGTGGCAACCCTCAACGACGAGGAAGTCATCCTCCTCGCGCAGAATGGCAAGATTGCTGCTTACGCTTTGGAGAAGGTTTTGGGTGATCTTGATCGTGCAGTGGCGATTCGGAGAGCCTTGATATGTGAGTGATTCGCAACCATGTTTCTCTTCATATTTTGATTGCATTAGCTCGGGCAACCCCAACGCGAACTTTGGAACATTCTGATATACCCACGGCAAATTACGACTATTCACGCGTGTTTGGTGCATGCTGCGAGAACGTCGTTGGATATATACCCATCCCACTCGGCATCGCCGGGCCTCTGACAATCGACGGAGAACAAGTGCACATTCCTATGGCTACCGCGGAGGGCACTCTTGTTGCATCCACGTCACGTGGTTGTAAGGCACTGAACTCCGGTGGAGGTGTTACGACGGTTCTCACTTATGACGGGATGACGCGTGGTCCTGCTATCGATTTCCCTTCGATTGTGATGGCTGCTGAGGCGAAAGCATGGGTGGACTCTGAGGAAGGATACAGGATCATCAAGGAAGCTTTCGAGTCGACTTCTCGATTTGCTAAGCTGCAGAAGCTGAAGACTGCTATGGCTGGACGCACGCTCTTTGTCCGCTTTGCGACCAAGACCGGTGATGCTATGGGTATGAACATGATCTCAAAGGGTACGGAAAAGGGACTCGAGGTGATGCAGCAGCACTTCCCTGAGATGATTACCCTTGCTCTCTCTGGCAACTACTGCACGGACAAGAAGCCTGCTGCCATCAACTGGATTGAAGGTCGTGGAAAGAGTGTTGTTGCGGAGGCTGTTATTCCCGGGAAGGTGGTCAAGTCTGTTTTGAAGACGACGGTGGAGGCGTTGTGCAACCTGAACACGAAGAAGAATCTTGTCGGAAGTGCTATGGCTGGCTCAGTCGGTGGATTCAATGCGCACGCAGCAAACATCCTGACGGCCATTTTCCTTGCGACCGGTCAAGATCCTGCTCAAAATGTAGAGAGCTCGAATTGCATTACTCTGATGGAACCGTGCGTCCTTTAATATTATGAAGGAGTTGATGGAATGCTCACGTTGAAACAGGACCAACGATGGAGAGGACCTTTTGATGACCGTTTCTATGCCTTGTATTGAAGTCGGTACCGTTGGAGGTGGTACCGTCCTTGCTCCCCAAGGTGCAGTGTTGGAGATGCTCGGTGTCAAAGGTGCCCACCGAACGGCACCGGGCATGAATGCTCAACGTCTTGCTCGCATCATCGCGGCGTCGGTGATGGCAGGGGAATTGTCTCTTCTCAGCGCCCTCGCAGCGGGTCACCTCGTTCGCGCGCACCTCGTACACAATCGTTCCCAGGCAAACACGCCCACTTCGTCCCGCCCTGTAACACCTAGCATTGTGTCTCGCCCGAATCCATGGAATCAATCACCTGCCCTTTCTCAACAAGGTCTTTCGCATTCTTCGTCAACAGCATCCTTGCCACCATATTCGGAATCCAAGCCGTAGAAACGCCACGATACTCAATGAGTAATGTCATGCATTATATCTACTACATATTTGTTACCTTATCTACCCACTTCTCCGAGCAGACAAAACATTCACGAAGTTGCTGGATAGGTGCGACCGCGCACTCGCACGGTGTCATCATAGTGGACTCCTTCGATTCTATTCATGCATTTGTACATTTAGATTCGCATAAAATGCATTATTATTATTACACATTCGGTCGATTCTATTGCATGTGGTCCGAATGAAATAGTGTTAGGCTGATTGTACCGCGTGGTTACATTCAAAGAAATGTACAAAGCTCCGAAAACTCAGCTTTTGGCACTTGGCAGTCTGAGGTTTGGCATTCCTCATGGTCGTACTAATGAACGGCCGCGCAACCCTGATCAGCTCGCGGGTGGCGAGTTTCTCTTTGGGACATCGTCTTTGGCAGGGACGCCGTTTGCTGACTCTTTCGTCTGTCGAGGGACCGAGCAGCCCCCCACTCGAACGCCGAACGCTCTCGGCTTACTTTCGCGATGAAATCCTTGCAAAGCACGCAGAAAGACCTGCGTTGGTGTGCAGACGAGAGCGACCGATGTTTCACGGCGGCCCCCCCTCGCCCAACATGGGCGTTGGTACGCACCTCACCTGGGACTTTTACGAGTTCGACCGACACATTCATGCGCTCGCGAGAGGGCTTGTGTCCTTGGGCGTCCAAAAGGGAGATCGAGTTGCGGTAGTCATGGGGAACAATAGGTGCGCCTGTCGCCAGTTGGAAACGTTGCGTCTTCTCATATGAATCATATGTTGGGTGGTGGTAGTTCGTACGCGCTGTTGCAATGGGCGTGTGCGAGTGTGGGTGCGATCCTGGTGACGCTCAACCCTGCGTACCGCATCCATGAGCTCGTGAGTGTCGCCTCTTTTTGATCCGAGCACGGAGCGGATCATACTGAACGCCGAACTTCATCAACCGTCTCTCTCCACGTCTTTGTACGATGCGATCCTAGGCGAACACCCTAAACGTCGCGGGCGTGTCCCACCTCTTTGCCGTCCCATGTCTTCGCACATCGCGTTACATCCGCATGCTGTCCGACGCCTTCCCGGAACTGCGTCATTCGGCCCCGGGGAACATTCAATGTGAAGCACTCCCCACGCTGCGGCACCTCGTCGTCGTGGACAATTTGGCGGATCCAAAAGCATACCAAGAGGAAATCATGGATACCAAGTGCATCGTGGACTGGCGCGAGGCGTTCTTGTGGAGGGAGGATGGTGCGGAACAGCGACGCGTGCAAGCGTACGCGGACGAGCTGCGATCGGATGACGTGATCAATCTTCAGTTCACGAGGTGCGTTATCTTTCGTGTTTGTGATCACGAACACGGTCTTGACATGGATCCACGCAGTGGGACGACGGGTGCTCCCAAGGCTGCTTCCGTACGTGGTTTTCCTGGCGCTCTCTTGCTTGGATGGCTGAAATCGTGCGGGTGTGCCAGCTGACCCATTTGAATATTTTGAACAACGGTATCGGCAACGGTCGGTGTATGCGGTTCACGCCTGACGATGTTCTATGTGAGTAGCCTGGTGACGATGGAACACGGAACGTTCATTCTGATATACGGCATTAGGCAACGTTCCACCCCTATTCCACTGTTTTGATGAGTACAAGTTTATGCACTCGGTTCTCCCCCGTGTATCTAACTCTTTCGGGTTCTGCACGTCTTGTGCTAGGAAATTTGGCCGCATGGTCTCATGGTGCATGTGTCGTTTATCCTTCCGAATCATTCGATCCAAAGGCGATTGTCGATGCACTCGAGCAAGAACGATGCACTGCGCTGCATGGTGTACCCACTCATTTCCTGGGAGTGTTGGCGGAGGTGAAACAGCGACAAGAAGCAGGAGAGAAGCTTGACCTGAGTAGACTCAGGTAGGTCGATTGCCAGAAAGAAAGCGGAAAACGTGACTCGAGCACCCCAACAGGACAGGCATCGCTGCTGGGTCTCCGATACCCATTGATTTGATGCGCCAGCTAATCGACAAGCTGAATTTGGTTGACCTAACTGTTGCGTATGGGATGAGTGCGTTTCGAGACTTGGCTGTTTGTCATGTTTTGCTGATTTATGGTGACTAGCGGAAACGAGGTGAGGTCGAAGTTGCCACCACATTGAGATGCCATTGATTTGGTTTTTTAGCCCAGTCTCTTTCCAGTCTACACTCGAGGATCCAATCATCAAACGGGTCGAGACGGTGGGGAAGGTGCAGCCTCATGTGAAAGCAAAAATTGTCGATCAGGAAGGAAACATCGTTCCTGTTGAAACACCTGGAGAATTGTGTATTACGGGCTATCTGCTACAGAAAGGGTGTGTGGTACGAGTTGCTGGTTGTTGACATTCTTTCTGAGTCTGGTAGGTATTGGGAGAATGAAGAACAGACAGAAAAGGTTATGCGAGCAGACTCTGAAGACAAATCTATTGTGTGGATGCATACAGGTGACAAAGGGATAATGGACGAGGAGGGTTATTTGAGGAGTATGTTTATGACTAGAACCCCATTCGGGATACTGACTTGAGCTCGTTGCAGTCGTTGGTCGAATCAAGGTACGTTTCGGAATCATTGGCGGTACGGAGTTAGTGACATTGCACCAGGACATTATTATTCGTGGCGGAGAGGTAAGCTGTGGTTGGAAAAGTATGCGCGGCGTCGATGACCTGACTGTCGGTTACTAGAATCTGTTTCCCGTTCAGATCGAGAACGTTTTGACGGCACACCCGTCTATGCGAGAAGCGGCGGCGGTAGCAGTTCCAGACGCACAGTATGGCGAAGTCGTCGGAGTATGGATTATACTCGAGCCGGGTACATTGATGTCTAAAGAGAGTGTGCGTCAAGTCGTCCGTGACAACATGAACCCACAGGTAAGGGTGTCCTGGCGTACCACTTGGTGCTCACCCGGATTTGGTGTAGAATGCGCCGGCCTGGGTGTGGTTTGTTGGGGACGGCCTGGACGGGGAGGAACTGCCCAAGACTGCGAGTGGCAAAATGATGAAGCACGTCCTGCGACAGTGGAGTGCTAAATTGGCCGGGGAGGGGTCGGGCAGAGTAGCGGTGTAATGACGTCTATGCCGACAATGCCGAGATGAGCGTGTGAATGCGAAGAAATGGTCAGACTGGAATAATTTGCGTGTGAGCATCAACCACTAGGACATGTCTGTCTCAAAGCGCGTCCGCATTTATACCCTCGAAGACCTCGCAGAACACAAGTGTGCACGCAGCTGTTGGATTTCTTTCAAGGGAAAAGTCTACGATGTCACCGCCTTCGTTTCTGATCACCCTGGAGGCGACGACCTCATTCTTGCCAACGGCGGCACGGATGTGGAAGCCATCATGAAGGACAAGGACTCGCATGACCACTCGGAGTCAGCGTATGAGATGTTGGAGGAGTACATGATTGGTCGTTTGGGCATAGAGGCAACAACCGTCGGCGATGGTGCGTCTTTGCGCCTGCTTTTCCACGACTGCATCTTACGCTGCACAAAGATTGGGAGGCGACGGACGACTTCCATCCGGAGGACACAGACTCCGTGGAGGACTTTTCAAGGACCCAGTTTCTCAACCTCCAAGAACCTCTGCTCTGGCAAATGTGGAACGCCAACTTCAGGTCTGTCTGACTCGTCAATGTCTCCGTGTGGCTCTGATCCCCCCTTTTTAGCAAGTCATATTACTTGAAGCAAGTTCATCAACCACGACATCTCAAAGAGTCGGCACGTTTGTTTGGTCCTACCGTGCTTGAAGTGAGTTTACTGGGTTACCCCCAGCCATTAGCCGAGCTGACTGTGTCTAGTTGTGTACCCGCACGGTATGGTATGCAGTACCCCTACTCTGGCTACCCATTGCAGTCAATCTCTTCTTGCGCTCGATGTTGCAATTCACCATGCCAATACCGACTTTCCGGGAGGCCCCCTTGTTCCCCCTTTCTGTCTTGTCAGTTTTGTCAATGGACGCGTTTGTTAAAACTCTGCCCTGTTTCTTCCTCGGAAACGTTGTCTGGACTATACTCGAGTACGCGTTGCATCGCTTCCTTTTCCACATCGATAGGTTGTTGCCCGATCATCCCGTGTTCTTGACTTTGCACTTTTTGCTTCATGGCATTCATCACTACATGCCAATGGATCGGTGAGTAGAGCCACTGTTATCCTAGTGCTTTTGCTAACTTTGTTTCAGTCTGAGGCTTGTCATGCCACCCATTCTGTTTGCTGTCCTTCAAGCGCCATTTACACGGCTCGCATATATACTTTTTCCAACCGCTGTTGCCAACGGCATCGTCTCTGGCTCGTTCACATTCTGTGCGTATTGTACCCGCTTGACTCTTTGTAAGCCCTATTCTTACTGAGTTTATCAGACGTTCTATATGATTGCATGCACTACGCGTAAGCATGCCTCTTCCGTCTTGAATTGTATAACTCATCTTTTGCAGGTTACACCACACCAGGCTCCCTGCGTACATGCGGGAGATGAAGAAATACCACTTGGCTCACCACTACAAGAACTTTGAGCTCGGTTTCGGGGTCACTAGTACGTCTGATCGTTGTCATGCCAAGTTATTCTCTCACGTCTAGGATGTAGGCAAAATTTGGGACTATGTCTTCAATACTGTCCTCACAGTGTAAACACGAAGGGGTCAGATTATTGGGTTATTATCTTTTGCGAATGTTGGGCACATCAGCTTTGCTTCGTCTGTCGATTGGATTATTCTACTCTACTTTATCAAACCGTCATAATACATACACTATATGCACAGCCACATTCTAACACGGTGTCCCTTGGTGACACTCATCGTGGGATGCCAGCGAACAAGGTTAGTATCGGCGTGGACGAGGCATCCTTGCTCAAGGCATACAAACTGTCCACCCTCAATCCAACGTGGGCACTTCAAAGTACTGCGAGTTGACTTGCTGACATGCATAACCACCAGGAAGTGGGAAGAGGTGGACTATGACCTGGAAGATCCACTGTCCGACATCGTCACCTCAGTCGGTGGAGACGCTGATGGCGATCCACTGGGTCTAGGCGCTACCGTCGAGTGCGCCTATCACCTTATTATTCTCTGATATCTTACTGACTGCCCCTCAGTCTTAGGAACGTGGACGCTGAGACGAGTACGAACCCGTCTTGTTTTGTGATTCTTAGGCTGGGTCTGACGCGCACATAGAGGCCACTGTCATGTTAAGCTCAAAGTCATTTGATCCCAAGGCTTTCTTGGCCGCCGTTCACCCCAATGCAACGTACCAAGACTTGGCTGTCGGCATATCTCACCTCCAGAATTCTATCGACGCGCGATCGGAGCAGGTTCGAGTGCTCGTCGAGGACAACTTTGATCGCTTCGTCGCCGTGAAGGCGTCTACGGATGGTCTGCCTTATGAATACTCTGTATGTCTGAACGTCACTCATTTCCCGCATGGCAGCGCTGTACGCTGAGATGCGGGAAGGCCTCTTGTCTGACGCTAGCGAACATGCATCAAAACCGCTCATCGATCATCTGAAACGTAGGCCAAGATGATTATATTCGGTTCCCTCGTTGAGCTGTCTCTGCATAGGTTCCGCCGTCAAGGCTAATCAGGTATTCCTCCCGGTCTTGGAGAATTCCGCCAAGGCGCAGAGGCTGCGCAGCACCCTTTCTGTGTTCGAACGTTCCAAGTTCTTTTTCAGTCTATCAGGATCGCTCGCGGAGTTGATCGAAGCGGTCAGTCTGAAGAACTGCTTTACACGTGTGTCGTTGTCCTGAGATTCGCCATAGGGCAGATATGAAGCTGCCTTGCGAACGTACAACAAGGGCAAGTTCCTTCGAGATTCTCGGCAGGGACCAGCCGATTCCTTGATCAATGGAAGGCCGGACGGTTCTATGTCCGAACAGCAACGGATATTAGAAAAAGTCTGGGCCAGCGTGGAGAAGGTCATGGCGGAGATGAAGTCCGTCCTCTTGTTGAAATTGCAAGAACCAAGTCGAAGCGTGGAGGAGCAAGAGAAAACTATCGAGTGTGTTGCTTGTTGTTTTTAAACGTTCGTTCGCTGATTGCATGAAAGGATTTTATTGGAGCTGAACACCACGGAGGACCCGATATGGTGTTTTTTTGATAGCCAACATACCCATGTCACGAAGCAGGTCAACGCCTCGTATCGATCTGGTATCGAAGCCATCAAAAGTAGATCCATTTTTCATTGGAAGCGTGTTTCTAATTTCCGTCTAGAGGCACTGAGCCAGGTCCCTGCTTCTGAGACAAGTGATCCCAATGGTCTCAACACCACACTAAAATCTCAGCTACAACTTTGCCTTGCTTCCCTTGACACCAAACAACCCGAAACGGTGATCAGTGAGTCGTGCTGTGGCTCTCGATTTGGCTGTTACCAATCAAATTTGCAGCACAGAGTGGAGGCCATGAAGTATGGGAGGCCATTTTCGAAATGATCAAGAATATGTCCGAAGTACTGCTCTCTTCGCTCCCTAACTTTTGGAAGATTGCTAGAAGTTTTATCGAGGGAAAGTTCAAAAGGGTATGATTAGCACTCGAACACAAGCATGAACCCACTAATGTCGATGATTTCAGTCATCTAGCTCGCGACGAAGCACGCAACAATGTAACCAAATGGTGCTGGACATCGTGAAGCTCTACGTTTCACTTGTGTCAGAATACTTCAGTCTTTCTGACGCGGTTGTGATGCAAAGGAGTAGGAGCGATTCCTTACCAGAACTGCTTCCCAAACACTCGAATTCCTTGACCACGGGCTACTCTTTGATCAAGGTCCTCATCGAGATCCAAGATTGCGCCACGGAAGTGTTCGGAATGGACATCATTCCTGAGGCAAGCTCAAGCCTTGGGAATTTAGTGGAGAGTGCTCGATGGAAGTTTGGGGAGATTCTTATCCGGGTTTGGCTACGAGGTAGGTACCTCCAAATTTCTTTCACGCATACTACTGAATCGCAATGACTAACAGATGCAGCTTTATTCCATCACCTCGAGACTTGGGTACCATCCACGTCGGATCCTTCAGTGACACAGTTTATGTCACTTCTTGACGTGTTTCAAAGACATATGGTGACGACTGCATTAAAAATTGCCGGAGGGATTGAGCTATCCTCGACTTCTTCCTCATTCCGCACGATACAGCAGAACCAAATTTCGCCTGCATTTACGACGAAGATAATGAAGGCGCTCTTAGACGCGATTTATGCATTCTTAGATGGCCTAGTTCATCTGACTTCATCCGAGTGGTCGGTCACGGCGGAGGCATCCGGTTCTGGTCAACAGTTGCATTCGAGGCCTTTCGACTTGAAAGATATCGTCAGTACGCTGTATCGGCAAGAAGTGGTTCGATTTTTCTGATACGGTTAAGCAGGACACCAGACTGTTGCTCGTGCTATCCAACTTTGGGTACCTCTCGGGAACCTTGATTCCCAACATGATTTCTCAGCTCGAAAGCGCATTTGGTGTGTCCAAGGAAGACGATCGTAATGTGTGCTTCGTTATCACTCGCTAAAAATTGCGGTAACCCAACTTTTCGTAGACTCTCATCAAGGTGGTACAAAGCTTGGACGGGAGGCTGTTTGATTTATACTTGAAGCCTAAGTCTGGTCGGGTGACTAAGATATTACGGGAAGGCATTCTGGACCGAGAGATGGATTGGTACGAGACGCCCCAACCAACTGGTAAGCATCTCGATACTTGCTCGTATAGGAGGGTTTTGAATCTGAAGCAGAAATTCGGCCATATATGTACCGAGCATCGATGATGCTCGTGGAGGTCCATGCGCAAGTCAGTCGTATTGCAGAAGGGCAACTTGATCGTGTTCTACACGCGCTCGTAGAGGACGCTGCAGAAGAAGCCTTGAGTTCTTTCCAGCAAGTGAAACGATTTGGAATGGGAGGCATGTTGCGGGTGGGTGTCACCACGTTGTTTATCTAGGAACCCGTGGTATGGAGGCTTATCGTGCACGACAGGCGACACTTGAAATTGAGTTCATGCATCAAACACTAGCTCGTTACGTTTCGCCTACGGCAACGAAGACGCTCTCTGAGCTGTACAACAAGATATCGATGGCCTATGCACGACGTCCCGGAGATGAGAACCTACAAGGACACCTTGACAACGTCAAGAAGATACTGGCGGAGAGTCGGCGGGCGACCAGCATCGAGTTCATGTGTTTCAGGCAACCCAAGGAAAAGAGTAGTTCGAAGGGAACGGGCGGAAAGTCGAAATCAAAAGGGGATAGTGGTGCCCCCCGTTCCTCTGGACAGAAGCGGCCGGCTGTTTGAGGAGGTGTTTGTACATTTACTACTTGGGAATTTGATCGTAATGCTTCTGGGCGGGACGCAGCGCTGGGATGCCCTGGCGCCACTTGTACCTGCCCAGCTTGCACGCCGCTTCTAGTATGTAATAGCCGATGATCGCTCCCTTACTGGATCTTGAACAATCCTGCTAAGCGCTAAGCCAAAGTAAGCATTCGAGTCTTTAAAGCCTCACTATCCAAAAGTTGTACTCGCGCGTCGTAGGATTGTTATGAGTCCAACCCGTGGGTGCTGATGGAAATCACCTGGCAAAGCAACACGTTTAGCGACCCCATTGAATTGATGACAGGGCCAACATGTTGCACATTCTATTTATCATGCAACCAACGCGCTCTCTGATTCGTCCGAGCCGGAATGAGCGCCTGCCATTGTCAGCGCTCATTATTATGCAACAACGCACTTTAACCGCTCTCACCACCTCGTTCTCCTTCAACCTCCTCATCCCTCCCCTAACACATGTCTACAGCAACCGCTGGCGTTCGGCTGGTGCTCCGCCGCGACAGCGAAAGGCATGCCGCGGAGCAGCTGGATGTGGCGGATTTCTCGGCTGAACAAAGAGTGCCACCCCCCAGGTGAACCTCAAAACCCTCTATTTTCGTAGGTGTTTCAAAAACAAGGCACTGAAGCGTCTGCATAGATACCGTCACGCAGCACCATCAGCCCCATGGCCATGGATGGATTTCGACCAAGACGAAGCCGACGTCCGACCGTTGTCACCTAGCGCGCTCTCCCAGCCGTGGAACAAGTATCCACAGAGTCATTTCGGGAACTGGACCCCAGACCAAGTGGGGCGATGCCGCATGCTGACGATTTGCAAGGACGAAAACGAATGTCAAATACACAAAGTGGACGTGTTCAAGGACGGGAAGTTTGATAAGCCTGAGACGGAGGAGGCCCGCACGCGTCGAATATCCAGGGATTCCACTCGTGCAAGGGAGCTCTGGGACGATCTGCAGGAACCGGTGAGGACGTTTGTTTTGCACTAGGCCGTTGATGGCGACTAAGGCGTCTGGTAGTTTGATCCAAATCTCCGCGTCCGAGCGCTCTTTGTCGAAAATATTACCCTAAACGTGCTCAAGATATTGGGCGCAAAGTGGGTCCTATATCTCTGGCGCTTATTTCTGTACTCATGGCATCCAGCTATAACATTGAACCCTTTTTCTTTGCCTCCTCCGCAAACTGGATTCCGTCGCGATACCAAGAAGACCCACACCGCGGGGTGGGTGACCGTATGTGAACCACTTGGCGCCACATCTGCGTCTAGTTCACACTACACTTATCTAGATATCACCGTCGTTCTTCCGTTTATACGCACTGTCAACAATCAGCGAGAGAGAGCCAGTCCTGCGCTATCGATCGAATCATACCCACCACCAGATAAAGGGCCAGCTCCTATAACAGGTATTTTCTCCGTTCATTTTCAAGCTGGTGATAATTGACGTTGGTTAGACAAGAAACAAACGATCGACACGCAGGCCCCTCTCGTCCTGTCTGGTGCGTGCAAGAGTCGAATGGGGCCCCACATGAGCCTACTGACGATCACCCAGATAAAAAGATTTTGTTGCAAGATTTACTTGCTATACACATGGTTCGAAATGTGAAAGAGAACGTCATTATATCATACCACCATCATTCGGAGCTCCAAAAGACGACAGCTAGACGTCTTCGGTCTCTCGTGCAAAGAACTGGCGATAGTGTCTATTGGTCGAAAATCTATGGCAGGTCGAAGGATCCGACATTTGTATTTCTTGCAGTCCTCTGGTATGCGCTGTATGCGTGGGACGAGGCGCTCGAAGTGATTTATGCACATTTGAGCGAGCAACTCGTAAGACAATATTCCCTTCGATGTTTACTGAAATCCAGACTGTTTTTGCAGGAAGCTACCGACTCCACGACACATCTTATCCATACGCGAGAGTTGCACAAGCTGCAGGCTCACCTTTTGTATTATCAGCAACTACTCCGGGACTTTCGTAAATCTGTGGAATTTGTACGAGATACCCCGAATCCGGCTATGGAACAAGAATCAATCTCTCAAGAGGAGCGAGACAACTCAAAGAATTTGTTGGATCGGGAATCAGGGAATTTGCTATCCGAGATTGAGCGGTTGGAGAAACAGAGAAAGATCCAATCGGATCGTTTGGAAAACGCGATGAAACTGGTCCGTCTCTCGCGATATCCTCCAGGCATGGACTTTCTAAGTCATGCGACCAGGCCTACTCGACCGTGAATATCGAAGATAGTAGACTCATGCAGAGCTTGACCATGGCGACTCTGCGGGACTCTGCGGCCATGAAACAAGTAAGCATGGATGTGTATGGTCGCTACTTGTGCATGCTCACCGATCATTATCAGATATCGTACCTGACTATGGTATTCCTCCCTGCAAGTTTTCTTTCGGTGCGTTGTCCGTGTCTCCCTCGTTCAACCGTGATTTATGGTACCGTCGGTAGAGCGTGTTCGGAATGAACGTCGTCGAGATCAACCCTGGCACCCTCGAAACTCTGCCCAAGTATGTCGAGAGCACTATTGTCTTGACAGCAGTCACTGCATGGGCTGTGATTGCGCTGCAGGATCACAGCTCCTTCCACCCGGGCGGAAGTCAATACATGCACCGCATTTTGTGGCCACTATTCTATGGCTACGACATGATGTGGAGGCTAATCAAAATGATGACAAAGCGCACTACCAACTGATCGTTTTCGTGTTTTCGATGCTCGGATTTCAAGCTTCATCGCCTTCGTCTTTTGGTTAAATAGTAGAAGATATAATATTCGATTTTCTTTGGATTATACCAGTGCTCTTGGGTGGTGTGCTATTTACACGACTCTGCGGTTGTAGAGTATTTTACCTGTAGAGTCTGCTTGATTTTTTGTTGTTGTAAACGTCGAGCGGCGCTCGGTGCTTCCGTACATCCGATGTTTCACTGATCCAATCGCCGCCTTCTGACCCGGGGCAAAATCGTTTCCCCGCTTGTAGTAAATTTCTTGGCATCTGACACCAGTCAGATGGGACGCTCCATGATACGTGGCGGTCGGACACACGTACGGTGCCGGTGATCCGGCGAGTCCAACTCGGAAGGCTAAACGAACGATTTATCCGCGCATCTCTGATGAACGTACCACGTCGTACATCCAACGTCTAGTAGGTGCAACCGCGACATGTCTACACTCGTCTCCGACGACCAACCTCAAGCTCACGCCATCTCGGTTTCCGGGTCGGAGAAAGGGACCACTTCGAACGAACCACACTTGAACAACTCAACGCACGCGCCTCTACGATTTCTGCATCGCGCCACCGCTTTCCTGGGCCACTATGGCGTCGAAACGCATGGGTGGGTGCGTCGTGCCGTTTACGATCGACTTTACTGAGCATATTCGTATCCACTCGACCTGACAGCATTGCACCTATTCCGGTGGAACAACGGATCGAGACGCGATGGTACCAGATGTTTTTCGTGTGGTTTTCGGCCAACATGAACGTCCTCAGGTACGTGGTCTGCAGCTAGGTATATTCCTCGCGCGTCAGGAAAAATAACCAAAAAAATTCCTGCAGCTTCGGTACGGGAACTGCGGGGCCCGCGTTCTTTTCACTGGGCGTTCGTGACGCGATTCTGACCATCGTCGTGACCGACATCGTGTAAGGACCTCTCGGCTCACTTA
>JBBPSN010000037.1:36423-65977 GCA_038093615.1 Austroboletus olivaceoglutinosus | reverse complement strand
CTCTCTCACAGATACTCACTGTTCCACTACTACAGGCTAGAAGAAATGCCTGAGCTGAGGTTTCAGAACAGGGGAAAGAAAGGTGCGCAGTCGTTTGCTCACGCTGCGCTGTTTTCAACCTGTTCACGTGTCTCCTTATCGACGTGCATTTATTCACAAACCAGGCACTGTCTTGCCCCATTGGATGCTCGCTGACACGGTGTTGATGAACTAAGGACAGTTTCGGAGGGTTTCACTCCTGAACTCGGATAGCGACGGAATAAGTTGCGCAGCCATTGTGGACAGAGTCAGTAGCTGATACGGTTTGTTGCCGCAGGTATATCGATATACATCGGACGTACATATCTGTAAAGTATGATTCCCGAACACTTTCAACTCCCTTGCGTTCGTCCCAGACCTTAATGCTGAATTACTCGGAGTAAGTCTGTTTCTGTGGAACAACGACGTGATGGTGCCCTCCTTCTGTTTGCTTGTTTCTCTCTCTTTTCACTGTCGACCATTTTCTTCGCCCACGCAGCCACACTTTGTGCCTCCCCACAACAATGTCCCAAATCGCTGAACAACGTTCATGCATGAGCATACATGCACTCCGAACTCGTATTTGGCGAGGTGTCGAAGATCCAATCGCATCCATCGAGTGTTTGGTCAATGGCCATTCTATGTTGAGCATAGCGGTATCTATCTGGTCTCTTCTGCGTCCGGAGCTCTACATTTTCAGGCACGGGAACAGTGTCTTAGCACCTCTGGTGACCCAATATGCGGCTCGGATACATTTTGAGTGGAGAAGACGATCTGTCTTACTTTTATTTAAGCGCCCAGGCGCAAATATCCTGTACCCTTGGCCGAGGTGGGCACCGATGGACATATTCTTCGTTGTTTTGTGAAAGAAATTGAATATTTGGATAGTTCTTGAATGTCTGAACAGAAGCTCTCCCACAGGCTCCATCCCTCTGGAATGCTGGGATAGTAAATGAAGGGTTGGCTTACAACCAACTTATTCGAATGACTTCCAAAGGCATTTCGAGGTGCGCACATTTTTGGCGCGGGCACGACTCGGTATAACGCTGCAGCGGAGCTTTATGTTGATTTGATGCCCGTGTCATGACTCAAAAAGCTTGGCTATTCGTTTCAGGGCCTAGCTGGCGCATTCGCGGTGCGTATCTGTCCTACATTGTACTGCCTTCAATTCACTTGGTGCACCATCTGGTATGTGTCTGCCATTGAAAAAGCTATACAAACGTTGAATCGTGGAGATGCCCCCGTCTCGCTTCCGACAATCAGTTTTTGACTACGCCAACCACTGGAGAAGAGCTGTCAGTGTCAAGCGAAATCTCGCAAGCTTTACAGTGACATTTTGTACACAGGAACACAGCTTAAACCAACTTTACATTGTACATGAACTTCTTCCTCAGTCGTCCCTCGTCAACTGAAACAATTGACGAGATATGTATCTAGGTGGATGAGACAGCGTCACTACGATAGGCGCAACCTTGATCTATAATGTGGGTGAGAAGACAATTATATCGAAAGGAGAAATCATCACCAAGTTATCCTCGTCGGTTGGAATTGCTGCTGTCCATCCAACGCTGGTATCCTTTGCCAGTGTGATGCTGGACAAGGTATAGATGAGTGCTGTATCCTAGGTGAAAGACGCTTAAAAGGGGAAAGTTGCTCACGTATAAGCATCTTGGAATTCATGATAGGCAACCTCCCATTCCACTTCGTCCCCCTTGTTGATGGAAACATAGACTTTACCTTCGCGTTCGAAGGTGTGACCATAATTGCCTATGCCAAGCAGATACTTGTTGCCGTGAACTTTTCGGAGCCGCCACTGTGAGATACTTGTGAGTCTTACATATTTACCGAGTACGAACTGTCTTACTTACATGTTGGACAGCAGCATAGGTATGAACAGCCTGAATCGTAGGTTTGGTATGGTTGATACCAACATATGCGTGTTTATCAGTCAGAGGAGCGATTTTGAAAGCATGGGGGAGGTGGTGAGTGTTGTCCGTCATTGAGGTTCTAAATCCAACGAAGTTCAACGTGGGTTGGATAAACACGATGTCCAGTTGACCGCTTTATAACCTTCGAACGGGGACTCGGGAGAGTCTTAGCCATGATTTTTCATAGAGTACGTCTTCCCTTCCCCGCTTCCCCTTTTGCATGCACTTGGCTGAAACGTTTGTGGTGAAATGGACTATTACACCATCGCATTTGAAGAGTAGGGACCCCAAATCTTGAATATCTGAATGGAAGCCTTCCACATCGATGGCAACTTTGGGCCGCCATACGTCACCGTATGCTAAAGCTGCCGTCCTGGCAAGTATGACGTGATGGCATCGTGATTGGAGTACTACATAAGAGTTCAACAACCGAGTTATTCGGGTACCTGCAAAGTAAGGTTCAACTTGTGCCGTGATCCAGCGTACACATGCCACCGGAGGAAAGCAAACTCACCTGCCCTGCATCTACATTTCGAACCGGGTTAACCGAGCGGTTTTGGAGCACTTTTGGTTTACTATTTTGGTTTACCATGAAAATTTCATCCCATTTGGCGAAAATATCACCTCACATCGTCTGAACCACCAATCAGAATCTTTCCCGGACGATCGTAAGCTTGCAATTCTCAAAGATCGGTTGTTCTACCCGAGGCTGCTTTGCAGATGTGTATGGTTTGCGCCTTTTATAGTATGCATTTCAATTTTACACGAGGCACCTTGGGCTGCCGTGTTCAAATCGTTTACATGATTTGGCCCCACGACACGGTGTTCTCTTTGGAGTAACTTTACGAACTAATTCAATCCTCAGGTCTCGTTACTGTAACATTGGACACCCATTTTCAGTTCCAATATGATCGAGACTCTGGCCATGTCAGACATTTACGTTTCCACAGTCCATGAAGTCCGAGGACGTGTTGGTGGGGTAAGCGTACTCGTTGATTTAGAAAAAGTGGTTTCCAGCTGAGTCCGGCTGCTAAGTCTGGTGTCAAGACTCAAGTATACTGATACTCCAAGGGGTA
Source organism: Austroboletus olivaceoglutinosus (assembly GCA_038093615.1). Taxonomy (NCBI): domain Eukaryota; kingdom Fungi; phylum Basidiomycota; class Agaricomycetes; order Boletales; family Boletaceae; genus Austroboletus; species Austroboletus olivaceoglutinosus. The sequence goes on along the minus strand of JBBPSN010000037.1, from coordinate 62,955 downwards.
TCATATCCAAGTATACAGTGATATACTATGGTGATATGTACGCACGATATGTTTGCATGTTTATTTGACTCATCTGCAAGGGGCTTGTTAAATGTATTCCTGTTCGGATCTAGGATATTGTCATTCTTGCCCAGCCTGCCAAATCACCGAGAAGGAAAGGTGTGGGATCTAACAAATTGGTGATGGATCCAAGCCCTTTGTTCTTACGCTCTTGATCGCTTCCCAAGTAGTCGTTCTAACTTCCGGATTGAGGGTGTTGTTTGTGCATTATACATTTGCAACATGCTGCTTGAGCGGCCGACCCTCCTAGACTTCTGCTAACGGTTGCTTGCCATCGGGCCTGGCCCAGACCCCGCCTTGATCACCCTTGGTGGCACAAAGAGAGAGGAGGGCCAAACTTCGACAAATATTGAGTCAAGTTACCACTGACACTAGCGTTGTCGACGATTCTTCTCGCTACTAAGTTTCTTGTTTTCAAGTTGCCGACTCCCAATTAACAGGACCGACATCATCACAAACGACGTTGGTCATGTACCAGCAAATTACTTATGTCCAAGCCATGATTCGCCATTGAGGCCTGAGGCACTGTGCGACCTAGATGGAAGGTAAGTATGTACGAATAAATCGGCAGTGGCATGCGAAAGGCTATAGTCACACTGTTGATCTGGCGCTGCATTCGCTTTCAGATCTCCGCAAGTGACATTGACCCTGCTTCGATGTAGTCATGCGAGTAGGACCACGAAACGATAAGCCATCAATACTCCCTCTTCTTTGGTTGGCCTACGACTACACGTTCATGCATTCCAAATATTTCACAACGTATGTACACTCCGCTGTTACTAGTCGTCTCTCTTCAAATGGAACAACTGGCGTGGTACAAATTGCGGCGGTTCAGAATGCGTTTGGACAAGCTTCGCGATCTTGATCTGTGGGGCAGCCTGTAAGAAGACTATCGTATCAAAAGGATGCGGAAATGCATCACCTTGTCAGTCATTGCAAGCGCAGTAGGGGTCGTCCATCCAAGGCTGGGATCCTTTGCTAAGGCGATCCTGAGGAAGGAACAGATGAGCAAGGAAGGAAAAACATGTTTGAAAGGGCTACTCACGTATAGGCATCGTGATTGTCACGGTAGGTGATCTCCCATTCTTCCTCATCCTTGGGGTTGATGGAAGCAATGACGTTGTCTCCGTCCACGCCGGTATGGGAATAACCATTTATTGTGAGCCGGAATTTATTGTCACCATACCGGACTCGTTCGATTACCCACTGCAAGTACATGTGAGCGTTCCATTTCTCTTGGAAAAGAAAAAATGATCATACGTGTTGAACAGCTGCCCAGACATGGACATCCTGTACTCCAGGCTTGGTGAAGTTGACACCGATGGGGGAATCGCTTATTGCGGTTCGAGGATATATTTTGAACCCGTGGGGGTCCGGACGAATGTTTTGTGAGTCAGTCATGGTTATGAAATCGATGTGATGAGAGGGGGTGTGGGTTGGGATAAACGAAACATGGTCTTATAGCCCTCGAACCCGGAGAGCTCCCGCCATGTTCTTGTAAGTACTTACACGGTATAGTTGTTCTTCTAATTTCCGTCGCATGCCTTTCATTCTGCTCGAACGTTTGCGGCGCCGTGTGTCATCTCGTCATCGGACGGAAAATTCTCGAATATCCGGATCAGAAGCAATTGAACCGCGCTCAACTTGTCCGCATGACATGTCGTGATGGACTCGATGGAGTACGAATGGTACGTGTTATTATAAGCTCCTGCCGAAATAATCAGAATCGATCCCATGTTTTGGTGGTGTCACGAACCCTTGGAGATGTATGGTTTCGTCAATACCTAAGTAGGGCTTAACAAGCCCCACACTGGGGTAAGTAGACTCGCCTAATCAGTTCGTTCTATCCGGCTCCTTCACGATCTTGGAGCTAACCAAACTTGTTTTTGGCAGTGACCTGCACAGCAAATGTGCGAACAGTAGACCATGAAAACATGTGTGGATTCTGTACAGCCTTAGTTGTTTTCATCAAGTAAACTCATTTGCCGTCTGGTTCTTTTTGCGAGTAGAACAACTGTGTGCATAGTACTGAAAACTCCGATTGAATAAGGCCGCATCTTTTGTTCAACCCCATTTTTCAAGGCGTAAAACGACAGGTTGGTGAGTGCCCGCTTAAGGTTCCGAGTCAGGTCAAAATCACGGCCATGTACTATTACTACAGTCCGCTCATGACGAATCTCCGGAGCGTGCCTTCATCTGAAATGAACAAGTTAGATTATGTAAGTGATCAGAACCCTGTTTCTGTACTTAATTGCCCCAGATTCGGTGCCTCGTGGTGTGGTCACGAATCTGCCAAAAATGAAAATGCCAGGCAGGGAAGGGCAACGTTCCACGGGGATCTTGTGAGCTTCGCTACTTGGAGCCGAATTTATACCGTACACTATTCCTCGGATTCTTTGCAATAGTGTGTCCCTTCGACTGTATTCCTTGTGTCATATGGTGATAATGTGACGATACTGTGAGAATACATCTCTAGATGCCCCGGAACTAAGCTCTCAAGATGCTGAGCCTATATGGGGATACTTGATATCTATTCGCTTCCCTGAGCTTTTGATGTCAGTACATTGAGCCTCCCCAGGGCCTGAGGGCCTCTGAAATTCCCCCAAAGGGCTCACTGCTATTTGAAATCAATGGCCAAAACCTGATCTCAGGTGAGACTTCCCTGTGGTAGGGGAAAATACTGTGGGTATTTCGACGGCTTTGCAGAACTTGAACAGGTTTGGCGACCCGGGTGTGAATATAAAACAAACCCGAGATGAATGTGTGAACCTTGTATGTACTCCAAATTACGAGACAGGTAGACTACCGTCCAGCATCCGGCAAGCTTGCTTGGCATAATGAAATCGTACTCTCCCAAGATCAGCGCCCTGCTATCCTGCACGTCCGGGTATGCGATGGCTTGATCATCGCACACTGGATTTTACGCCTTGCCTGCGTCACTTGTCCAGTTAAAGTCGACAATCATAAAGTTTGTCCCGTCTGGCTTGAGCACCACGATGATCGTGCGAGTTACCATGGACAATTGCACAATGTCGCAGAGATGGAGTAAAGGACGGGTGAAGTGCTTCCCATACCCGTCGGGTACATCACAAACAACCACGAGCTCAGCGTTAGGAAGGGTTTCGAGCCCTCGCAGAACTGGAGCCAGAGACACCAAAATGTGTGACCATTCTTGCGCTGGCCACGAAATTCTACACTGTACTGCTGACGCTCGATTCATCAATTTTTTAAATGGAACGTTTAATGGGAGTGTGAACTTAAGTGAAGAGATATATCCGTCGCTTACAGAGATTTGCAGCATTGTTTCAAGGGAGGTGGCGACAAGAAAACCACACTTACAACTTTTTATCGGTGGAATGAAAGTGATATGCGATGTTCGCAAGCACAGACTTGTACCAACAGTCGAAAATTCCAAGTCCAATAAACATCATGCATCATGCTCTACCGGAAGGACTAAGTGGTGGGACCAGGAAGGAATGGAAGAGGATACGGACCGGCCTACAATTAGAAACGCTCTTTGGTAGTCCATCGACGAGCTTGAGGTATCGGTGGGATGGGTGGAAAGGTCGATCCAACGAATGCAGGCCATGCAAAGGGATGAGTGGAGGACACGGTGATTGAGCGCCTTGAGTTGAATTTCTGCTTGAGGGCAGATTAGTTGATCAATAGAGTTTGCGCTTTGCCCAGGGCCATCCCGAAGGGGGCGTGGAAGGAGGTGGGGGTGAGATAGTGGCTTGCGGCGGCAGCCAGTTGAAGAGGACTGGAAAGCTTGAGTAGCTTGAATGGCTGCCTTGTTGTCTAAAGCAAGGATATGCGCGTGGGGGACGAGCGGTGCATAGCAGCTCAATGGCTAGAGTCATGCCAACCAATTCCCCGAGTTTGTAGACTGAGATTTCCTCTGCAGATCCAAGATGGAAGCAAAGCAATTTAATCGTAAGTCCGAATGTTGCAGGATAGCTGCGCCTATGACTCCATCCCTTCCTGACCCGTCTGAGTATAAGCATATGTCGTTCCTCTGTTCTGCCGCCGTGTTGTCGAAATTGGTTGCTCCGTTGTCTTCCGCGATCTCCCGCCATTAGAAATCGCAGGGACTTCTTATTACGTAACATTCATCTATTGACTTCCCACCACTTTCGAGGCCCACTCGAACTTGTTTGCAACGCGGTTAAGTATTGGTTGATACCTTGCTGACCTCGATGGACGGTATTAATAAATGGCGCTCCTTGTCCAACTATGTCGCACCTGAATTGCCCAAGGCCCTTGAATAAATACGAAGGGCAAAGCCACTATCAGCCACCCGCCATCGGCTGTGTCGGAAGCACATCACATAAGGCTCGGCACTTTGTTCGGCTTAGATACTTCATCTTCTCACTTCAGCCATGGGAGCGTACACCCTTGTTCAATATTTCCGCGACCAATGGAACCAACTCTCCATACCAAAACCAATCGATGATGTTCGCTCAAAGACATTCTTGGTTACTGGCTCAAACGTCGGGCTTGGTTTTGAAGCGTCCGTACATATCGCGAACATGCAGCCCGAGGCGATTTTTTCAACAAGCAGGGACGAAATCAAATGCGAGAAAACGCGAGAATGTAAGCATGATATTTATCATGTTGGTTTCCACGGAACCCAGGTGACAACGATGCTCCATTGTAGCAATCCTCAAGCGCGCAGCTGCGAGTGGCATCTCGAAGGCACAAGTGCGAGCATTGCCGCTCGAATTGGGAAGCTTCCAGAACGTGCGTGCTTTTGTGGACAAGTTTGTCGCGGAAAGCAATGGCAAATTAGACGTCCTTGTCGCCAATGCTGGAGTGCGTTCTACCACTTACGCGATGACAGACGACGGTTGGGAAGTAATGTATTTACAACCTCTTTTCCCGATTGCAAATGAACTTACGGGTTCCAATACACAAGGCTACAAGTAAATTACCTTTCCACTGCGTTGCTCAGTATCTTGCTTTTGCCATACTTGATAAAGTCATCCACCCCTGATTCACCATCACGACTGGTTTTAGTATCGAGCTTCGCACAGTATTTCCACAACTTAAAGGGTGTACAATCATGGAACAATATTCTTGCAACCATCAACCACCCAGATTTTGGCGATCCGTTCGTGATTCTTTTTTCTGTACATGTCAAACGATAATTAATCCATCATTACCAGGTCTCGTTATGCAGTTTCAAAACGTGGGTGTTACTTAATGCACACATTATTTCTAGCCAAGGTTGACCATCGGCGCATTACAGTGCTAGAAGTCATGTTCATTCGTGAGCTTGCGTCACGTCTTCCTGAATCCACGCCTGTTGTTGCTTGCACGGTTAACCCGGGCTTTTGCAAGTCAAACATTTTTCGGGGTATGGGAGAATGGGCTTCTTTCATTGTTGCCAAGCTGCTTTGGTTGCGATCGACGGAGGAGGGCAGCAAAACCCTCGTGCATGCGGCGGTTGCCAGCGATCGTTCCATGCACGGTCGATACCTGTCCTGCTGCCAGTTGACTGAAGAAGATGATTTCATCTTCACGCCCCATGGCAAGGTGTTTTCGGCAAATCTCTGGGTATGTGTACCTATCTTGATTCGTAGGCATCTTTCTCATCTTGGGTGCGTTGACAGGATGAGACAATTACACTTCTAAATCGCATTGATGACCGAGTGTTAGAGATTGTCAAGAAGTATTTGCGAACTGATTCATGATGGATCCTTCTTGTATGCCTGTTGTATGAAATTGGGATTGCTACATCTAAATGATATGCTGCGTATAACAAGCAGTATCATATTTATATATTCTTTCTTCGTTTTAACACCGGTCGCAACAGACCGTCCCGCTCGAGTCAGCCACGCTCAGTACCATGATTCTTCGAGAAACACATGTTTCTGAGCAAAGCATTTTGCGTGTGCGTATGTCATTCTAGCGAACTATCGTACGTGACACTTCTGCCCTCTTCTCCTTTCGATGTTTCATCTATTTCTTCCTCGCCTTCGACGTCCTCGCGGCTCCATCGGTTCTGGCGGACGGACGGACGTATCGTGATGACCGAGGCCCCAAAGGTGTTCAAATCGAGGTTGCTGGTACGAGCGCTGACAAGAGACAGTCGGTCGACGTAAGGATCAGGGTGTTCCAATTGACGAAGCCAGCACGTCTGTGCCCAGGACTAATGTGTCTTCCTGACGCCTCTGTTTTCCCTTGACCGCATAGGATGGATAGGCGAGCGAAGCTCCGACGCTTCTCGGCAGAACACGATGACCTTCTCGACGGCCTTCATCGCCCCAAGTTGACTGTATCGACGCCGGATTCAATCTGGAAGCCGAATCAAAGAGAATGTGAACGTTCATTTGGTAAGGCCCGCAGGGTAATAAGGCAAAGTTCGAGGATGATCACCTCGTCAACGTGAACCCACAACCATCCTCGCGCAGATTCGGCGAAGAGAGAGTCTGCCGTGAACTTTGCGGATGCTATACTGTCGAATCCATGTATCGTCGCCAAGGGTGATGCAATGTGTCATTTAAAAGAGCACTGGAACATTTTAGCACGCAAGCGCTGGTAGGACCGCGAAAAGATAGCACCACGAACCCGGCATGAGTAGATAGTACTATATGTGTCAGGTTGCTTGGAGAAAGTTGCTTTGAGGGCACTAAGAGATGGGAGGAGATGCAAGTCGGCATGGTGAAACTCTGCCAGACTCATATCAAAGATGGCAATTATTCGGACTCTCCTTCCGTCGCCGTCCGGTGCCTCCTACACTTTGCGCCGTTGCGTACCATCACACGTTCACATGGGTTCGACTTTTCCTCAAACCTTCCCCCCGACCTTCACACAACTGCAAGTCTCTCATCGTTGATCATCGGCCTCGATGTGAAGAGTACAAATGGAATTCCAACCCGACAGACCAGTTCACGGGTAGAAAAGACATGGGATTTAAATACCATCGTATCAAAAGTACTGCACGTCAGAAGCGACTCCAAAATCCTCGACTGGGCGAATGAATTAGCGTCACAATCAAATTTCCAAAAATTTTCACTTCTACTTAGCTCCGTGGTCGTCTGAAAGCGGCTAAAACCGTTTGTCGACCCGGTATCTAGCTATGCGGTGTTTCGCTCCAGTCGTATTATCCGCAAAGACGAGCGAGAGGTCAATTTTCCGCGGGTGTGTATGGTACGTTTTGCCCACGAAAGAAGTTCGTGTCAATCTCTTCTTTGGTAGCGTATCGGTACGCCCACTGATTGCGCTCGTGTTGTGGCTGCGCCCAGAAAAACCTGTCGTTTGACACTGCGTACGGGAAGACAAGTTTATTCTTTCTCGGAGCGGCGTATATGCATGGGGCGCGATGAACTTACTCGGAAATGGCATCTGAGGTAGTAATTCCTCATCCTCTTCAGTTTCACTGGACGACGGATCCTCCGCATCGTCGTGTATGGTCGATTTAGATGTGGTTTCCCCCATCTGGCTCGGCTCTTCATGACCGAGTTGCGCTGCGTCCCTGCTATTGCCGTTGCGCGACATCCCCATGCCAATGTCATACCCTGTCTGTCGGGCCTTGCCCTTTCCTTTCTGTAAGGCGGTCAGCACGTCTACCATTTGTCAGCCAAACTAGACTGACCGCTAGCCTCTTGATAGCAGGGCATTTTTCTCTGTGCTTGCGCCACAAGCCTGGATAGTACAACGACCTCTTGTCGAGGCTGATTTTCTTGTGGCATCTGCCACAAACGACGCTCGTGCTCGTTACCGCCTGTGCATACTCGTCCTGCTCGAGTTGCCTCTTGCGCTCTTCCAGTTTTGTATGTTTTCGTTCGCACCCGGCTGCTATCCATGACGTGTTGGGGGATTGGTAGGTGCAGCTGGTTCTGCGCTCCCGACTTGCTGCGAGGGTTCTTGGGGAAGTGGCACCATTCCCGTGCCAGATGGGGGGTTGGACGTGGGTGCAGTTGTGGCCGTCCTTGGTGCTGGTGCCTTTGGCTTCTCTAGGCAATTGTTCATGTGCGCTTTCACCAGTGCGTTGACTACGTCCCATTTTGTTCCTCTGCGGTATTTGATCACCGCGCCACATTTTCCGCACGTAATGTGCAGCAGTTGTTGCACATGTGTTGATGACTGGAAGAGGTTTTCAATGCGGGACATGGAGGAGAGAGGGTGGGGCAACAAGGTAACGTGTTGGAGGGAGAACGAAGGAATCGGACCAATGAAACTTGCCGCGCCCACATTTCCTTTTCATGTCAAAAAAAGATCTCTCCGCTTTGTTTGTTGTAAGATGTGCCACAACAGTTCAGATTGTGGACACCAGTTTTCCCTCATATCCGGCGCGATCGTTCTTCTCGATCGTCTCTCTACTCGAAAAGCAGGTAAGTTTGTTTATTCAAAGCCCTTTGGGCCGTTTTGTTCCAAGCGCTCACTGTCGTCAGTTCCCCCGGCAAGTAACTCGGCTAGGTTCTTCTGCTTTATTATCCGTCGGCATTCTTCTGGGATGGGCCTGCTCGTAAATTAATCTCAACATGGCAGGATCGACGTGAAGCAAACATTTTAGAACAGCTTCGTGTTTGAGAGACATCCCCGGAATGAAGGGGTGGCAGAGGGAGTATACATTCTCCATGCGGTATGGCTCGGATGAACCCGTTTAATGTTGCCTTTTGATTCTGTCGTGTAAGAAGTGCGACGCGATTGTAGCTCGTATGCATGTGCAGGAACGTATACTCGCTATCAGTACGTTTTTCGGGGAGTTGAAACGACCTCTGATATGTGTTCGTTCACCTTGGTAGTCCACGACTTACCATGTAATTCGTCAAGGCAGTAATGGGAAACAAGGTGTAAAGTAGTCACCGATAAATCCAACTGGTTTTTTGCTAAAATCATCGAGATGAGCCAACATACGCCTCGTCTTGGTTACAATAGGATTCTGCCAATCTCGTTCGCCTGTCCATCATTGTGCATACCTTCAATCGTCGTGAGACCTGGTCGTCCTGCAGTCGCATGTAACACTGCGGCCGCGTAGCAAAGAACGAACGGAAATTCGAGATTCATTCTTCCTGGGCAAGAATATGACGGACAACGGTGCCCAATGGTTATGCTCAGTACCAACGAGGAACTTTAAGCACCCTGCTAGGATCGCATTGCACCTCGCAAGCTTATCGACCCTGCGATCCCCGTTCGCCGGGCGTAAACCGTACTCTGCTGTCTGAAAGGCGTTGATGATTAGGTGATAACCCGGTCCCAGAAAATTCTTCAGGTTCGTTGACATGTTATGCACGGTCAAGATACCGGTGACGAGAAGACTTTCGTTTGTAATTGGAACGGGTTGTGAATGAGACTCCGATCGCACAAACACGTGAGCATGTAACGGCTACATGCACACGCATCCACGAACAGTCTTTGTACCCTTGTGCGCCACATTGTCGACTCCGGTTTGCCGTTTGCATATTTGATTATATCACGTTTTCCCATCAGGTTTGCTTGTCGCCCGCCGCCTCGTCCTTGGTTTGCCGCTCTCGTTTTCTTTGAAGCGCCATCCTAGCGACAACTTGGCTTCTGCAACGTAGATGACGTATGCAAGTATTCTACAAAATATGTTCTGCGTAAGTTGAGAAATCAATGCTGATGGAGTTTCGTCCAGCTCACCGAATCTTATGTTCCGTTCATGCATTTCCGCTAGGGCCTAAGATGGGTGTACCCGGGTATGCCCACACGGGTTTGGACCACTGTCTCTCGATCACCATACCCGACCCGGGTACATAGATGTTGGGTGTAGGTTGAACCCGGGTATTTTCCTTGGGTCGGCTGGGTAACCCGCGGGTATGTACTAGTACTTACATGGCAAGCTACCGTACTACTCAATTACCATAACATCAGATTCCAATGATTCCACTGGTGCTTCAGCTTCTTTACCCTTACCCTTAGCATTTTGTCCCTTCATACGAGCACTAATAATCTCTTCGACGAGACTGGGGTGGAGGAGTGGAGTGCGAGACCACGAACCAACAGCCAGCTTTGTTCCGCCAATTAACAAGACGTTATCTCGTTGGGAAAACTTGCACGACCACGTTGTCATCCAGACTGCCGTTGCTTGTGTGCCTATACGAAGCATACTTGGCTGTCAAAGGTGATCGCTTCGGTCGTTCAGCGGGCGCTCCACCAAAACGGGGAAAGTAAAAGGACTCGTACGGCGTTCCGGCCGTCGGAGTAGAAAGCGGAACAGCTTTTCATGATGTCGGCAGTGCTGTTTGAGTTTGCAATATGAAGCGGAGACCGGAATCACCGGACTTGGCGACCGCCATCGGTTTGTCTCTTTCCACGTTGCGTACGCTTTTGCTTTCAAGCGTGAATGTTGATGCACTGATGTTCTACGCAGAGGACATGCTCATTCGCGGGTTCGTTCTGTTCGTCCAAAGGGATCAATATGCCGACACAGTTTCCTTCAGGATGGGAACTGACTTGTTCATAGCGACTGCATCTACTCTTTTTTGTGTCCATCAGTTGAACGGTTTCATTTCAGGAAAGAATACCTTTTGGTTGTATGGCATCACATCGACGAGGCGATCGAGTAAGCTCGTAAGCCACTGGAAATTTTGCCCACCTGTCGCACCTGGACACTCTCCACGCCAACCTTGTTTGAGACCTCCGATACATGTACATCGCTTGCAAGAAGTCAATACTTGTCACCCCTGATGGGAAGTGATCGCAATGCCATCGTCCGTGATCAAGAAAATTCCGCTCGCTAAATGGTACTGCCAGACTGCACAGGTTCGGCCACACTGTTCTGCATGTTACTGTCTCTTCGTGACGACAGGGTCGTAATGATCCCATTCGTCTGTCCATCGTCTACTACCCTCATGATCATCGCCCCCGCGACCGAATAGGACACGGGCAGAAATGGTATGACCGTCGCGAGAAGTGTGTAAGCTAACGGTCTCGAGAGGCCATTGTAAAGCGCGAATGCAAACTCCAAAGGTGACTAGGATAGTCCCTAATAGACTGACATCACCAGTGTATACGATGAACTCACTGCAATGAAAGACATGTCCTTTCTTCTCAATCACCACCATGTCCCTCGCCATATGCGTCATCATCGCCACCCTCTTCCTCCCTACCGCTGTCCTCGGCGAGTCCAACCCGCCGACCGCCAGCATCCACGCCCGATCCACTTCTCCAATGGCTTCAACGACTCTTTGCTTCATCAAGCCTCGAAGTTGGCGGGGAAACCCCTCTGAAGATGCTGTTGGGCGCGCTGTTTCGAGCAATAAATGACATCTTTGTCAAAGAAAGCGTTTTGCACGTGGCCGAGTTTAAGCCCTTCTTTCTGATACGATGGTTGACACTTGACTGATGTCGACAAAGCGCATCTGATAGGATATTCCATCCAACTAGGTCCACGAGATACGTGATCAAGATGGGCGTGCCTCGTGAAGGGGGTCGACGACGGAGCGACAATCCGGGTCCGGAGTTACTTCACGTTCGTCGATGTAGTATACACGGTCAGAATACAGTGCTTGCGTGACGAGATACTTGTATGCTGTCGTTTGTGACATGTAATGCGTTATGAATGGGATTTCGATTGGATAAAACATACATGGGCATGTCCAGTCGCACGTATGAGCCACTACGAGCAGTCTGAACGTCCTAGTGAGTTAAAGTTGATGATTCCGGTTAGCCGTTGGTAACGCGGACGGCGCGTCTACCATGTCCTGTTGGATAGCATGCTCCTCAGCTTTCTTGCCGTCCGCCGCACCTTGTCATTCCCTCGTTTGTCGCTCTCATATTCTTTTGGGATGCTACTCTCGCCCTTGTCTTGGTCGGCTCTGCGGCAACGGTGACATATGCCTGCAAGAAATGCTACCATATTCATCACTGCTCAGCGCCATTTTGAATAGTTTAGTTGCGATCTGAACTGGGATATGGATGAAATACTCATCTGTTTACTTATTCGTCGTCTGTGCCGTATCAAACTTCAGGTAGAGTAGTGGTCAGAAAACAATCTCGCTGCTGAACATCGTCCGGCGAACAACCCATCAAACACATATTTGACCTTGATGCTGTGATAGCATACTGCCATACAGTCAGTCCTGCAGGTATCGGGTTAGTATGTCATCCACCACTTGACATTCAAAAAGTTGTGATAATTACAGTGGCAGATCGAAAATCGGATGCACTATGAACACCCGAGAGTACCCCAAGCATCCGGTCAGTGTTTTTTTTGGCATGCAAATGGTAGTTGGATGCGCAGGTGCAGGTTGCGGGGTGGAAATGGAAGACTGTGGGACGCGTCTAGAGTGAGTCCAAACTTTATAAAACTTGTGTTGGCTGAATGGTGGGAACCAGCATCTCATTGCAAGACGTCAAGATCTCATCGAGGACCGCTACAAGCACTCGTCGAAACGATTGTTACTGCTCGACTTTGAGGGTGCCATGTGGATCCGCGACATCTCCCGCGCCGGACTCCTCGCCCGGTTTGAACCACAACATGTCACTACCTTACTCAATCACTTTGCCGAGGACTCGAGGAACGAAGTGTGGTTGTTGAGTGGATTACCCATCAAGGGTGTACTCGATAAAATCGCTGCGGCTGTTCCAGGTGTAGGTATGGTTGCGGAAAATGGGTGTTTCATCAAGACGAGGGAGATGAAGAAGACGCCGGCGACATGGATCGATATGGTGGCCAATCTGAACTTTACTTGGAAGGGACTGTGCGTGGAGATACTCAACTACGTACGTGCACCGCGCTGGTGATTGCTTGTGTTTAACTTGGACTACAGTTCACCGAACTGACGCCTGGTTCGTTTGTCGAGGAACGCGAAGCATCCATTGTATGGCGTTTCTGGACTGGCCCGACGGATGATTGTCCGGATCGTTAATGGGCGCGTTGTCAAGCTGCCGAGGCGCAGAACCACATTTTTGATAGTCTTGGCGAGAGATATGGTCTGCGTATCATTCCTGGCGCCAATTCGTTCCTGGTACTACCCAATAATATCTCCCGGTCGACGGCGGTAGGTACCATCTTGCATCCAGGTGGGCCGACGCAGTCACCTCGGAGCGGGCTCGCGGGAACAGTCTCTGGTTCTACCTCTGTGTCTGGCGCTGGGACAGGATCAGGAATGATCAACGGGGTTGGGGATTGGGGAGGGGGAGACGATGTCGTGCATGGACACGACGAGGCAGTGGCCGTGTTTGCGCTGAGTGGCGACGAGAAGTTGTCGCGGCGTCTCAACGAGCTCGATCACGCCGAAACGATATCTACAAGTCGCAAGGGGACGGACGCGAAGTGGAAGCTGGATCCCAAGGACGTAATGGATGTGTTGAGCCAGTTGGCGGGGTATGAGGGTGACAGGTGCGTTCTTCGGACTGCGGCTGCTCCACGAGGAACGAGAACAATACTTTTTCGCAAAGACGGACTGACCACTCGTTCCTTTTTTTTTGGCCTGTATTCTTTCTCTTGGTGTTGTGTATTGTAACGAGTGTTAGACGCCCTAGAGTCGACAATAGTTCGTACATGTAACCATGACAATCGACCTGTTTATTAGACCTCATGCCTTGAACTTGAAGCCCACGAAAAAAAAACATCGGAGCTGCAACCTTAGTGAATCAGATCTCCGCTTAATAATTTAAACTCAAAGGGCAATATTCCGACAAAGACCGACTTGCCGCTATGTGCCGAGTAAGTCCCCCTTTGTACTCCGACAGGTAAGCGACGTCGACTTGGTCTCTTCCGCATTGAAATGGTCTCCGTGAAGATGCGAAGGTTTGTTCACTTTGCGGCTTGGAATGGAAGTGCGAAATGTAGGTGCCACATTCCCCGAAGATGTTGATGCTAACAAATTTTGAAGGGGAAGAGCGGGTGACTTGTCGGACTGCACGCATGTCCAAATTCGATGTACCCAAATTCGTGACCACGAGCTACCTGATATCGAACAGAAGGTACTCGAGCGTACATGCCGGTGGGGTTTGCATTCATGACCGAAAATGTCCAGTTCATTGCGATGCGGGCGTGTGCTTTTCGTGACGCGTTTGCTCATCGACGCCGAGGCTGTGGCTTTTTAAGTAGCACGCGCCTGGTGTGCCCTTTGCCCTTCCACTCTTGCCCTGCTACCACCACGTCCCCTGCACTCCCCCAAACCGCCCTACTCTTTCTTGTTGGTCAACTGAGCCTATATGGATTCAGAAGGTACTCGTCGCTTGGTTTGTCGGCAAAGTGAGCTGCGAAATGATGTGTCTATCAGTTTCACGGTTACACTCTCGAGCGGAATCCCTTCGCGACCAGTTTAACCGGGAGGGCGGGCGCCATCTTATCGACGAGGCGATCGCGCTTGCTCGTGAAGCACTTGAACTTTGCCCACCCGACCACCCCATGCGAGCATGCTCTCTGACTCAACTTTCAATTCATCTCTCGGGTCGGTACGAACAGTTTGGAGATATGAGGGACATCGAGGAGGGCATTGTTCTTGACCGCCAAGCGTTGGAGCTTCGTCCACCGAGGCACCCTGATCGCTATATATCTTTGGGCAACCTTGGCATTCGTCTTGCCACTCGGTATGGCCAACTTGGGGCAACAGACGATCTTGACAAAGCAATCGCCCTGGACCGGGAGATACTGGTGCTTTGTCCGCCGGGGCACGAGGGTTGGTCAATATCGCTGAATAACCTTGCCAATCGTCTCCATGACCGGTACGTGAAGCTTGGTGCCATAGAGGACTTGGATGAGAGTATTTCCTTTCATCGAGACTCGCTGGCCCTTCATCCACAAGGGCACCCGAATCGCTCATATTCGTTGAACAATCTGGCAAGGGGTCTCCATGCCCGGGACATGAAGCTTGGTGCAATAGATGATCTGGATGAGGCAATTGTGCTCAATGAAGAAGCACTTGATCTTTGTCCACCGGGTCATCCACTTCGTTCATCATCATTGTACAATCTTTCAATCTATCTTTACAACCGGTACACGAAATCTGGAAAAATAGATGATTTGAACAAGGTGATTGGGCTTGATGAAGAAGGACTGGATCTTTTCCCATCGGGTCATCCGAATCGCTCGTCATCATTGAACAATCTTTCGTTCAGTCTTTATACTCGGTACACGAAACTGGGGAAAATAAATGATTTGGACAAGGCAATTGTGCTCGTGAAGGAATCACTTGGTCTTCGCCCGCTAGGGCACCCTAATCGATCACGATCCTTGGAAAACCTTGCATTCTACCTCCATATTCGGTTTACATGCTTACATCAGTCACAAGACGAGGATGAAATATTCAGCCTCTACACTCAACTCGCAGATATCACGCACACAGTGTCGCCCACTGATCTGTCCGCTGCTAAAGACTGGATCAGTGTAGCCGAAGATTTCAAGCATCCGACGACAGTCCTCGCATACGAAACTTATCTTCGACTACTCGTCCGTCATTTGACAGCTTTGCCATCATTATCTCGTCATCTCAACCTCGTCAAAGACCTTACATCATCCCTTGCACTGGACGCAGTCTCCGCCGCTCTCAGAAATCAGTCGGTTACTAAAGCTGTCGAGCTTTTGGAACATGGACGGGGTGTCTTCTTAAGCCAGCTTTCTCGCCTGCGTTCCTCAGTCCACGACGTGATAGCGTCTGGTCCGGATGGAAATACCTTGGGAGAGAGGTTTTTACAGTTGACGTCGGACATCCGCAAGACGCTCGAATCATCTGGTGCAAACCAGCATGATCGTGTTTGTCACTTAAATGTCGAACTACAGACAGTAGTATCTAGGATCTGCAAGCTGCCCGGTTTCTCACATTTCCTTCAACCACCGCTCTTCTCCTACTTCCGGAAAGCTGCCACTGACGGTCCTGTAGTGATCGTCAATGCAAGCAAATATGGTTGCGACGCCCTCGTCGTCTTCTTCGATCGGGATCCCGTTCATATCCCACTGCGGATCACAAGTGATGAAGTCCGTGGCATGACGACGGAGCTGCATAGGTTGACGAAGCAGACGAAAATCACGGATATGGGAAAATATTTTGCAGTTGTCATGCGGGAACTGTGGCAGAAGGTCGTTTCCCCAATCGTCGATGTCCTCAAAACGAATCATCCGGTCCAATCACGCATCTGGTGGTGCCCCACCGCTGAATTCTCCATTGTTCCTTTGCATGCTGCAGGCATGTACAGGAAGGGTCAACCCAGATTCTCCGACTTCTACATCTCGTCGTACACCTCCACGCTCACTGCACTCATTCACGCTAGACAGAACCCGCCGTCGAACTCCCGGGCTGAAGGGAGACGATTCGTCGGGATCGGTCAGGCGACAGCTGCCGGGGAGAGCGAGCTTCATTCGATAGGCAACGAGCTAACGGAGATTGGAGAACGAGTCAATGGTCGTGCCGCATTCAAGCGTATGGAGGGATCCGAGTCGAGCGTCGAAGCGGTGATGGAAGCGCTCGCGCAAAACGAATGGGTTCACCTTGCATGCCATGGTCTGCCCAACAGGAAAGAGCCATTCGAGTCCGCATTCGGTCTTTATGACGGAAAGCTGACGGTCGAACGTCTCCTCCATTGCGACCTTCGGAACGCCGAATTTGCGTATCTGTCCGCTTGTCATACGACGGTGGGGGACGAGGACTGTTTGGATGAGATGATCCATCTGGCGTCGGCGATGCAGTTTGCAGGGTTCCGTTCTGTGATTGGGACGATGTGGGCGGTGGACGATGAACAGACTGTCAAGATCACGTCCAAGTTTTATGAGAAGATGGTGGACGAATCGGGTCGCCTGGATCATACCCGTGCGGCGTATGCGCTGCACCATACGATGAGGGAGTTACAGGGTCTATCGTTTGATCAGAGGATTTTGTATGTGCATTTCGGGGCCTAGTTCGAGTACGTGTTCTCTTTGTTCTTTCTTGCTCTCGATTGCTCGCATTTGTCGATTGCTATCTTACGCTGTTTCGCTTTGTTATAGTTTTTAGGTATGTGCTTCGTTATGTTTTTCTCGTTTGTCCGTGCTACTAGTATTATCCGCCCTTGCCAACTTGACCAGTACTATGATATTCTGTGCTGTACCGTTGGTGGTCTCACTGAAACTATCATTATCGTCCCAGTCTTCTTCTTCACTCTATAGACACTTTCATTCTATCGTTTATCACTACCATTATTTCATGTTGGTCCTTAGTATAGTTTTCCTATGAAGCCTGTCGACTTCCCATCGCCTTTTTTGTGCACTCCCCTCCAAGATACACTGGCACCTCAAGGCGTCCCATGGTAACATTTTACCACCCCGATCATTCAAATGTGACGACTCCTAATGACAGCCGGCCGACGAAAAAGCACGAGGCGCAAGCCATTATCGCCTCCCTTACGCAGGAGCGTCCCCAACCCCGCCACACGGGTCTATGTCAACGCAAACTACTCGCCTTTTCATTTTGTGCACTCATGTACTACGTACAAAACAATTTCCCGCATACAATGTCTACTATAGGGTCACGTCCCCGGAGGACAATAAACGACGATATATATATAAAAACACTGGCACATTGGACTGGGGACGCCGCTGCGCGACATCCTGGTGGATTTCACAAATTGCGTGACGCTTCGTTAGCTTAAGCGAACACTTTGTGGTCTCATCGTGCTCGAGGTCTCAAAGGTATCCGAATAGAGGTCGCTCAGGCTAGTGTGTGTACTAGAAAGAGACTATTGGTGAGGCGTTTGTGCAAGTCTCGACTAGCGCGGCATGGGACAAGATTTGTATTGTGGCATTCTTTTGGGATGGACCTGCTCGTAAATTAATCTCAACATGGCAGGATCGACGTGAAGCAAACATTTTAGATCGGCTTCGTGTTTGAGACACGCAGGAATAAAGATCGTCCTAGCAATGTTCCAGGCCCCGGAATGAAGGGGTGGCAGAGGGAGTATGTTGGGGCTTTTGCCTCATTCTCCAGCCATTGGTATGGCTCGGAGGAACCCATTTATTGTTGCCTATTTCATTCTGTCGTGTAAGAAGTGTGACGCAATTGTAACTCGTATGCATGTGCAGGAACGTATACTCCCTATCAGAACATTTCGGGGAGCTGAAACGACCTCTGATATGTGTTCGTTCACCTTGGTAGTCCATAACTTACCATGTGATTCGTCGACACAGTAATGGGAAACAAGGTGTAAAGTAGTCACCGATAAATCCAACTGATTTTTTACTAAAATCATCGAGATGAGTCACCATACGTCTCGTCTTGGTTACAATAGGATTCTGCCAATCTCTTCGCCTGTCCATCATCGTGCATACCTTCAATTGTCGTGAGACCTGGTCGTCCTGTGAGTCGCATTTAACGCTGCGGCCGCGTAGCAAAGAACGAACGGAAATTCGAGATTCATTCTTCGTGGGCAAGAACATGACCGACAACGTGGGCCCAGTGGATATGCTCAGTACCAACGAGGAACTTTAGGCACTCTGCGATCCCTGTTCGCCGGGTGTAATCCATTCTCTGCGACAAGATGGCTGTCGCTTAATTGATGTCGGCAAAACGCGCTCGAAGAACGCCGCAAGATACATGATCAAGATGGGCCCTGCCATCTGAAAGGCGTCGACAATTAGGTGATAACCCGGTCCCAGAAATTGCTTTAGGTTCGTTGACATGGCATGCATGGTCAAGATACCGGTGACGAGAAGACTTTCGTTTCTAATCTGGAATGGGTTGTGAATGAGACCCCGATCGCACAAACACATGAGCACGTCACGGTCACATGCACACGCATCCACGAACAGTCTTTGTGCCCTTGTGCGCCACGTTTTCGACTCCGGTTTGCCGTTTGCATATTCGATTATATCGCATTTTTCCATCAAGTTTGTTGCTTGTCGCCCGCCGCCTTGTCCTTGGTTTGCCGCTCCCATTTTCTATGAAGCGCTATCCTAGCGATAACGTGGCTTCTGCAACATAGATGACGTATGCATGTTGAGATCTCAATGCTGTAGGGTTTTGTCTAGCTCACCGGATCTTATGTATTCATGCATTTCCGCCAATCAATGAGATGTTATCTCGTTGGAAAAACTTGCACGACCACGTTGTCATTCAGACTGTCCGGGCGACTTTTGAAAACCGCTGTAAACTCAATGGGCAATATTCAGTGGCTGCCGACAAAGACCTACTTGCCGCCATTTGCCGAGTAAGTCCCGCTTTGTACTCCGACAGTAGTAAGCGACGTCGACTTTGTCTCTTTCGCATTTAAGCAAAAGGTCTTCGTGAAAAGTTCTGCGCTACGCTATCGTGCTTGGAATGGAAACGCGAAATGTAGGTGCCACATTCGCCGAAGATGTTGATGCTGACAATTTTTGAAGGGAAGAGTGGGTAACTTGTCGGACTGCACGCTTGTCCAAATTCGATGTACATACCCAAATTCGTGACCAATACGAACTACCTGATATCGAACAGAAGGTGTTCCAGCGTACATGCCGGTGGGGTTTTTCATGACCGAAAATATCCGGTTCATTGCGATGCGGGCGTGTGCTTTTCATCTACATGTTTGCCCATCGACGCATGGACGAGGCTGTGGCATTTTAACTAGCACGCGCCTTGTGTGCCCTTTGCCCTTCCACTCTTGCCCTGCTACAACCACGTCCCCAGCACTCTCTCAAACCGCCCTACTCTTTCTCGTTGGTCAATTGAGCGTATATGACGTCAAAAGGTACTCGTAGCTTCGTTTGTCGGCAAAGTGAGCTGCGAAATGATGTGCCTATCAGTTTCACGATTACACTCTTGGGCGGAATTCTTTGGCGACCAATTTAACCGGGAGGGCGGGTGCCACCTCATCGACGAGGCGATCGTGCTTGCTCGTAGAGCACTTGAACTTTGCCCACTCGAGCATCCCCTACGAGCTCGCTCTCTGACTTGGCTTTCAAGTCATCTCTCGGATCGGTATGCACGGTTTGGAGATATGAGGGACATCGAGGAGGGCATTGATCTTGACCGCGAAGCGTTGGAGCTTCGTCCACTGGGGCACCCTGATCGCTATATATCTTTGGGCAACCTCGGCATTGGTCTTGCCAATCGGTATCGCCAGCTTGGGGCAACAGACGATCTTGACAAAGCAGTTGCCCTGGAGCGGGAGAATCTGGCGCTTTGTCCGCCAGGGCACTGTGCACGGTCAATATCGTTGAATAACCTTGCGAATTATCTCCATGACCGGCACCTGAAGCTCGGTGCCATAGAGGACTTGGATGAGAGTATTTCTTTAAATCGAGACTCGCTGGCCCTTCGTCCACAAGGGCACCCGGATCGCTCATATTCGCTGAACAACCTGGCGAGGGATCTCTATGCCCGGTACAAGAAGCTTGGCGCAATAGACAATCTGGATGAGGCAATTGTGCTCAATGAAGAAGCACTAAGTCTTCGTCCACCGGGTCATCTGCTTCGTTCATCATCATTGTACAATCTTTCAATCTATCTTTATTCCCGGTACAGCAAGTCTGGAAAAATAGATGATTTGAACAAGGTGATCGAGCTCGAAGAAGAAGCACTGGATCTTCGTCCATCGGGTCATCCGAACCGCTCAGCATCATTGACCAATCTTTCGCTCCGTCTTTATACTCGGTACACGAAACTGGGAAAAATAAATGATTTGAACAAGGGAATTGCGCTCGTGAAGGAAGCCCTTGGTCTTCGCCCACTAGGGCACCCTGATCGATCGATATCATTGAAAAACCTTGTATCTTACCTCCATACTCGGTTTACATGCTTATGTCAGTCGCAAGACGAGGATGAATTATTCAGCCTCTACACTCAACTTGCAGATATCTCCCACACGGCGTCGCCCATTGATCTTTCTGCTGCTAAAGACTGGATCAGTGTGGCTGAGGATTTCAAGCACTCCACGACAGTCCTCGCATACGAAACTTATCTTCGACTACTCATTCATCATTTGACGGCTTTGCCATCATTATCTCGTCATCTCAACCTCGTCAAAGACCTTACATCATCACTCGCACTGGATGCAGTCTCCGCTGCTCTCAGAAATCAGTCACCTAAGAAAGCTGTCGAGCTTTTGGAATACGGACGCGGTGTCTTCTTGAGCCAGCTTTCTCGTCTGCGTTCCTCAGTCCACGACGTGATAGCATTAGGTCCGAAGGGGAAAACCTTGGGAGAGAGGTTTCTACAGTTGACGTTGGACATCCGCAAGACGCTCGAATCATCCGGTGCAAATCAGCATGATCGTGTTTGTCACTTAAACGTCGAACTACAGACACTAGTATCGAAGATCCGTGAGCTGCCCGGATTCTCCCATTTCCTTCAACCACCGCTCTTCTCCTACTTCCGGAAAGCTGCGATTGATGGTCCCGTCGTGATCGTCAATGCGAGCAAGTGTGGTTGCGACGCCCTCATCGTCTTCTTCGATCGGGATCCCGTTCATATCCCACTGCGGATTACAAGCGATGAAGTCCGTGCCATGACATCAGAGCTCCATAGGCTGACGAAGCAGACGAAAATCACGGATATGGGAAAATATTTTGCAGTTGTCATGCGGGAACTGTGGCAGAAGGTCGTTTCCCCAATCGTCGATGTCCTCAAAACGAATCATCCGGTCCAATCGCGCATCTGGTGGTGCCCCACCGGCGAATTCTCCGTCATTCCTTTGCATGCTGCAGGCATGTATAGGAAGAGTCAACCTAGATTCTCTGATTTCTATATCTCGTCGTACACCTCCACGCTCACTGCGCTCATTCACGCTAGACAGAACCCGCCGTCGAACTCTCGGGTTGAAGGGAGACATTTCGTCGGGATCGGTCAAGCGAAAGCTGCCGGGGAGAGCGAGCTTCATTCGATAGGGGACGAGCTGACGAATATTGGAGAACGAATCGATGGTCATGCCATGTTCACGCGTATGGAGGGGTCCGAGTCGAGTGTCGAAGCGGTGATGAAAGCGCTCGGGAACAACGAATGGGTTCATCTTGCCTGCCATGGCCTTCCCAACCGGAAACAGCCATTCGAGTCCGCATTCGGTCTTTATGACGGAAAGTTGACTGTCGAACGCCTCCTTCATTGCGAATTACGGAACGCCGAGTTTGCGTATCTGTCTGCTTGTCATACGACGGTCGGAGACGAGGACTGTTTGGACGAAATGATCCATCTGGCGTCGGCGATGCAGTTTGCAGGGTTCCGTTCTGTGATTGGGACGATGTGGGCGGTGGACGACGAACAGACTGTCAAGATCACGTCCAAGTTTTATGAGAAGATGGTGGACGAATCGGGTCGCCTGGATCATACCCGTGCGGCGTATGCGCTGCACAATACGATGAGGGAGTTACAGGGTCTATCGTTTGATCAGAGGATACTGTATGTGCATTTCGGAGCCTAGTTCGAGTACGTGTTCTCTTTGTTCTTTTTTGCTTTCGATTTCTAGTACTTTGTTGTTTGCTATGTTACTCTTCGTCGCTTTATTACAGTTTGTACAGTATATCATGTTATGTTCTCGTTTCGCGAGCGTCATCCAGCATTCACCATCTTCTATGATGAAGGCGACATGGGTACCGTATTTTCTTCGATTTACGTTTTCATACAACCTTGTATGACCACCAGTACATGTTAATCTGTACAGTCTAAGTCCTCCAAAGCGTGCTGCCAGATGTCTCATTGGCTTCTTCATCGCCCCTTTCTCTCCCCAGATATTCTGGCACATCTGTGTATGGGCGGTACTGGGAAGCATCCTCATTCTGATCACCAGCGCGAACAGAAGACGGCTCGTAGATGTGAGGAGTGCCTATGGTCTTGGACCAAGGCACCAGGGGGCGAAAAGTGGGTTTCGCTTTTCTTCAGGGACTGACCGTGCCGCGGCCACGGTTCCTGACTTTGTCGAATTCTTTTCGGCAATATGATGTGCCAGAACAAACGTATAGACCTGATTCGTTCTCCCTGCTAGTTATTTTGCAGTAATGTCATGGAGAGTCAAAAGGTTGATTTTCCTGTGCAAGAACGTGACGGGAGACGTGAACACAGTGGATCTTGGTGCGCTCGTTCCAGCCAGGTGCTAGCAGGGAAACGTATGCGCTATAATCGTACTAAAGTGGCAACATGGTGTCCTTGAGGCTACGATAGCATTGTCGCATACAGTGCGTCCGAAAGTTATCGCGTCAGTATTACATGCACCGTTTGGTTTTGACGTACTTGAGTGCCCAGGAGGCTTCAGATATAGCCTGGCAAACAAAAATGCGCACCAGGCTCGTGTGATTTTTGATATGCCGTTGGTAGTGAGGGGTGGAAGGGCGTGCGCTGGAGACTGAAGCTGCGCGACGCGTCCAGTCAACGGGTGCTAAGCGTGAGGCTCTATTTTGGTTTTAGAGACCAATTGACGGTCGGTCAGGCGAGGCGCGCGAGAGGAGATACTAGCGTGGTAACAGGTCACTGGCTGTGACCCGAGTAGCATTGCACCAGCGCAAAAGCGAAATACGTGCAACAGGCGCGACGACTACGAAAAAGAGAGAAAGGTGAGCGTGAAGAATGCCCTATTCGGTGTACTCAACAAATTGAAAAAGTAAGATATATTTTCACAAACGTCGGGAGCGGAGATGCAAACATGTGAATACTCACCAACTGTTTCCATGTCTCTGTCGATGAATTGTGTCAAAAACGTACTCGGACGAGTAGAAAAATAACCATGGCCGATGCAAGACGACACCCAACGATCATTTTCTCGACTCACGTGACATGCAGCAATAAGATACTTGGCGGTACGACTAGTATACATGTTAGCAAGGTAGAGGTACTCTGACAAGAATCACATAATGAAATCGTCTCCGTCGTTCAGACGAGGTACTCTTGGATGATCGACGTCAACTGAGGCGCTTTCCTGCTCAATATCTCGACGGTTTCATTCTACAACAGACCAGTCAGTAAAAAAAAGCAACTTTCCCCACAGACACACGCACCCAAACAGAATCCTGCATCCTCTTGCCCTCTCCACTCACCACGAAATCAGACGGCTCGACGACCCGAAAAGTGTCGACGAAAGCGCCCTTCATCCGATCCTCGTCGTCCCGCTCGCCAACGGCAGCATACACAAGCTCACGACTGCCTTGCTCCGACGTCCGGGCCAACGTGATCTCCATGAGCACAAACACGATGCGCCGAAATAGGCTATGCACGTTGCGTCTCAGTTCAGAGTAGCAGAAACCGGGGTTGACGGCGTTCACGGTCAGGGGAGTGATGGACTGCAATCGGTCCTGTAATGCGCGGGCAAAGAACACGTTGAAGACTAGGGAAGCTGTTAGAGAGTAGATACGACAAGGAAATGGGTGCTCACGTTTGGAAACGTTGTAGCGGCCAAGCATGGACCTCGAGGTTCGTTAGACGTCATCCCGTACCGGAACGTGACACAACTTACGAGGGATCTCTGTAACTTGGGCCGCTGAGTCTTGCAATGGGATCGGAAGATTGCTTGACGTCTTCGGATAAAACTGCCCAGTAGTGGACGCTGCTGGCGACGACGACCAACCGGGACGTGTTCCCAAACTTTCTCCCAGTTTCCACTAGGAGGGGAAGGAGCAAAAGAGATAGGAGTGCCGTACCGAGATGGTTCACTTGAAGACTGGACGCTCGTTTAGCGATCCGCTCTGGGTGCTACAAGAGGTGCTCACGTCGATTCCCAACCGTCGACGGTCTCCTCGAAGTCCATCACTGCGATACCTGCATTCATGACCAGGATGTCGAGACGATCGCACTCGCGTCGCAACGTTTCCGCAAAACGGACCACCGAGTCAAAGTCAGCGAGATCGACTATTCGGAGCTCGCAAGCCTGACATCCAGTCGCGGATCGAATTTCTAGAAGTCGGGTGAGCTTCTCAGGGGCGCAGATGGCCCGACGAAACACGTACCGGATACGGCAGCGTTTCCCTTGGTCTCGTTGCGACACGCGGCGACGAGCTTGGCTGGGTTCATGCGCGCAAAGTGTTTTGCGGCTTCGAGGCCAATGCCGGTGTTGGCGCCGACGACGACGACGGTCTTTCCGGTTAGATCAGCGGTTTCGACGGGGACATGGGTCCATTGGTCGATGACAGAGCTGAGAAGCGAGGGCTGCATGATGGCGTGTTCAAGGATGACAACTGGTAGAGGGTCGTTTTATGGGTGCCAGCTGCGGTGCTAGATGGACGGCGATGAGTATGACGTGGCTGAGAATGGTAGCGTAAACGTGCTGACGGCGAACATGCCCCTAATATCCCCTCGACGTACCAGTGGGGGTCTCACGAGACAATGAGCGCAGAAAATGCCACCAGGTAGTGATTGTGCTATCATCCTGAAGGCCAACGTCTCCTGACAAGGTGTTTCGCGTCTTCTTTGTCGCATTCTAGTTGGTAAGTACGAGTCTAGTATTGTATAAGGATGACTCAGCATCTCTCTTTGCTTTGTAACGAGGCGTTCGCTTACTCATCATGGAGTGCCCAGTCACCAAGTTCCGTCGAGCTTTCTATTTAACTTGTCTTCGTCCGTCCATGCGATGAATCCTACTCTATCCCAAGACTATCTCGGCTTGTCGCAACGAGCGACAAGAGGAAGGCAATCGCCAGCGATCTTTCGGTTTGCGGCACAACCTGTGTCGATTGCCAGGAAGCTAGTTCGGTAAGTGTTTCCAGAGACTTCCGCCGACGACAAAGAACTGGTGACCTGAGTCTGGCGCGTACTGGATGGTAGAGGTTCATCTCCCCTGCTCGACACGTCTTTCCCGGAGGCACGTACTTGATCGCAGGAGGACCTTGCCGACTTTCTCCGCAGTCTGTTTTGCGGGGCGGCTTGAACGTTCCCGCGAACGTTGCAACGGCACGCCCGGTGGTTGTGAGCTGCCACACCGCCAAGCCTCGATACACTGCTTCGTCGGAGTCCGTCTATCGCTGCCCGATACTACCTTCGCTATGTAAAAACCCGGAGAAAGTGGTGGAGCCGCCTCGATTGCTGTGAAATTCGAATAAATTTTCATTGACGACGTGGTTACAATGTTGACGTGAATTTGGAAGTACACACGCATTGGATATTTAATTTTCAGAAAGCGCGATCGCGACGAACCGGCGGGTCAGGGCGTAGAAATTTCAAGTAACTCGGTCTTCGTTTCCCATCACACTTGAACAACTGCGTCGGTCTGGACGTCTACCGCTTTGGATGCTCACAGTCGCGGGCGAGCGAGACAAGCGTACCGACTGTGTCAATGTCGTGTACGTATGCTTCCGCGTCACAATGAATTCGGCGTTGCCCGGGGTCCGACCGTCGGTACCGAGCGGAAACAAACCGGACGATCGATAATGCAGCTCCTTGTTGAAGGAAAACATTTGACATCATTTTTTTCCCTCAATCCTTGCCATGTATAGGGCTGGAGAAGGATTTTCCGACAAGAAGATGTCGCTCCAAGCTTTGTAAAGGCAATAAGATGTATTAATAATGTTTCCTAATTGGGACTAATACTCCACTGCAATGAGTGCACCAACTCCGCATCATACTTTAGTCAGGGTCCCAAGTCATCATGCCAGCTTTTTCCTTCTTTTCAACAGACGCCGACCACGACCATGTT
>JBBPSN010000037.1:0-36324 GCA_038093615.1 Austroboletus olivaceoglutinosus | reverse complement strand
CACACCTCTGATACCCAGCACATCTAGCTCATTCGACATGTCCTTCCCCGTATTTCCTCTCGAACTCGAGCGCGAGATATTCTTGCACACTGCTCGCACTTACCGCGGTGTATCTGTCCGCCTGATGCTCGTCGCATCCCGCGTAAAGGATTGGTGAGTAGACCCACCCACCCTCGTCGGCTTCTCACATGTCCTGCAGGCTCGAGCCGTTTGTGTACAAGACGGTCGTTCTGCGCGGACCGGCCCAGGCAATCCATTTTCTCGGCACGCTCGTCAATGACCGCTCGCCTGAGTTTGCAAAGAAGCGGGTCAAGGAGCTCTGCATCCGCCCTTCCATCCCCCTCACCCTGACAATTCAGCTCTTGAGCGTGTGCTCCGGTCTCGAGAGCCTCGCCCTCTGGATCCTTCCCCAGACGGACACCGCGGATCTCATTAGCCTCATCTCGTCCCTGCCGATTACCTTCCTCTCTCTCAACCTCCGGTCCATCCTTCCCCCGAGCCACCCGATATCCGTGTTGCAGAATCATCCTGCGTTTATGAAGCTCACCCATCTCGACATCGTCAATCACTGGGTGCTCTCGACGTCCTCCCTCGGGATCGAGCACCTCCCCCACTTGACGCACGTCGCGTTCCGGTTCTGGTCGCGCGGCAGCGTCAGCACGGCCCTCTTGACGATCCTCCGCAAGAGTGCCAAGCTGCGTGCGCTCGTCCTTCTCGCGGACGTCTCGGTGGTACCTGGGTCCAGAGAATACCTCGAGAAAGAGGGTATTCGAGACGCTCGGGTCGTCGTGCTCAAACACACCCGGGATGCGGACGAATGGGAGTTGATGGAGAGGGACGCTGCACACATGTGGCTACGTGCAGACGTCATCGTGGCATGGCGACGACGCAACCGAGGTGCGTAGGTGTCTGAGGATGTGTGAGACTAATCAGCGACGATTTCGCTCTAGCTGGACCGTTTGATTTTCCGCCCGAGGTCTCGTTTGGGTTCTCGGAGGTTCCCTATCAGTTTACTCTCTGATGCTGGTGCTCGGCATGTAGCTTGTTATCTACCCCGGTTTCTCAATATGATCCCGGGTAGCACGCCCCCAAAGTCGATGGCTGTGCGATTCGTGGTCAGCCTCCAGGTAAGTGATAAGCATTCTTAGTCATTGACGTTGAACATTAAGAGCGAACTTGTCAGGACCCCGTACTGGAAACGCAGTCCTGTAGTGCCTCTGAACCTACGCTGGTCTCGAATGTGACGGCAGGTGGTTTTGTCTGCCAATGTATCGTGACTCCTAAATCCCGATTAGTGTACCCAGCGGTCACTTAACGCGACCGGAAGCGTAGATAGAGTGACAATGACTGCCGTCCTTTCCTCCTTGGTGAATGACTCGTTGCTTCCGCAGCAACACGGGCCTGACGTGACCGTTATAAAGAAGCCCTGCCCTCGAAATTGACTAAACGACCTCTCCTCTGCACATCTCGATCGCACGTCTATTAAAGCAGCGCTCCAGATGGCTTGCCAACCCTCTACCCCTTCCCCTGCGTCACACCCTACCATACACGCCCTTCCGCAGAAGGACTACGAGGCAGCTTTTGGTGCATTGCAGTGCCAGTATGGCCTAGGAGGAGGTCTCCATGTTCCCCAGGTTCCGAAAAGAGACGCCAATGCGCGTAAATGGTACAAGTGGGGAACGTCTCGTTCTTCGTCCTCGGAATCTTTGCTACGATCTTCGATGCGGCCCTCTATCGCAATATACGACGCCAGCTCATAAGGTGAGCGGTGCCTCAAAGAGTGATGAAAAAACCCATCAGGACATGATTGATGCGAGGTGCGTATGGAGTCATCGTGTGCTGTATTGCTGTGATGATTGATGAACGTGATCTAGATGTTGATTGTTGTAAGATATGGGGGTTAGCTAAGCTCGGAAAAGTAAATAGTTTTTTATGTTTATGTTTGTTTGCCAAAGGTACTTTCTGTAATGCAGCCATCTCTCGTCGTGCGGTCGGGTAGGTCAGCTTGGAAAGGTCAGCCCTGGTCGCAGGCCGACGGTCGCCTCTGAGACGCCAACAGGTCCGTATTTCGTGGCCTTTTCGAACCTGAAGCAAGCGTTGGAAGACAATGTCCCCATCCGGACGAATGCACGAGCGTGCACTGTTTTGCCCAATTTCGTCGGGTGAGTCGGGGCGTCGTCTCGAGGTGAGCTTGTGTTTGACCTGCGACAGCGTCCGGTTTCTGGTGCACAACGGCAAGGACTATGTGCCGGTGACGGTGACACAGGACATGATCGGCCACAAGTTGGGCGAATTTGCACACACCAAGAAGCGGTTCACATACAAGCAAGTGTCTTTTTTCGACGTGGATCGTATGGGGCACTCACGCGTGGTCACAGGGCGACAAAGAACCGGTGAGCGGGTGGGAGATCGGCGGACGGTTTGGAGTACTTGTACTAGTTACTGTGGCGATATGTTTTTTTTTTCTTTTTTTTTTTTTTGCGAGCGGATACATCCGAGCTGAGCCCCGACCGAATCTTGCCGCTCAGTGCTCTCCGTGAGCACCCTCGAGCCTTGAATTTGTCTCATATTACTCTTGTATTTGCTTCTTTCTCCTGCTCGTCCATCACAGCGAGAAATCGCCCCCTTGGCAACCGCTCCACCGCCTTCAACATTCGCCCGTTTACACGCCCACTAGCCTCGTGCTTAAATTACTGAATGGACGATGGCCTTCAACGTTACCGCGACCAACTTGACCCCCTCCAGGCCTGCTCCACACGCTCCCATCAGGCGCCCAGTCGACTCCCCCTCGACCACGCAGTACAATAACGCTCTCCATAGCTCGGGCTACAACACTTCCTTTTCGTCCGGCTCGTCCTACGCCTCAGATTACACCGGCATCGGCGGATCCCCAATCCGGTATTCGGACACGTCGATGAACTCCCAGGTCGTTCGGATTGGCATGGTCAGCTTGAAGGAGGAGGGCTTTGCGAGCTTCATGTTTCTCAGAAAATGGCTCGTCTTGAAGGGCGAGGCGCTCACCATACACAAGACCGAGGTGCGTACCCATCCATGGGCGTCTCCTCGTTCCTCGACTGATGCCGGCGCAGTCGTCCCCGGTGCAGAGCGCGATCCTCCTGCACGACATCACCAACATCGAGCGGGTCGATCTCAAGCCTTATTGTCTCCTGCTCGAGACCAAGGACAAGCGATATCACCTCGCTCTCAAAAACGACGAGGAGCTCTACGGTTGGCAGGATGACATCTATTCTCGGAGCCCGTTGATGGGCGTCAGCAACCCTACCAACTTTGTTCACAAGGTCCATGTCGGATTTGATCCGATCTCTGGTGCCTTCACCGTACGTATTTTTTTTCCGTGTCGTTGAACGGAGCCCTCTAATTCCATTGCTTCTCGAACGATTAGGGCATGCCCGAACAATGGAGCAAGTTGCTCACGAAATCAGCCATCACTCGAGAGGACTACGCCAAGGACCCGCAGGCCGTCCTCGACGTCCTTGAATTTTACACCGATCACCAGAAGCGCGAGCTCGAGGAGATGGGTATGCCCGTCGCACGGTCTGCCTCGGGCAATTCTGCTTCTTCGCTCACGGCATTCTCGGTCGACGGTACCCCTCCCCCGCGGTTTAACGCCGGGACTGGTCTTGGCGGAACCACCCTCGGAAAAATACCTTCCCCCCTCGATATTCGGCCATCGGCCAAACGCCAGGAGACGCCCGCGGATACTCCCTCGGCCACGTCCCCGCCCAACGGCCTTTCCTCCACTGCGCTGGCCGCCGCGCGCGCCGCGGAGCTCGTCAGCAGTTCGCATACCCAACACGCACACACCATTTCTTCTCCGACCCAAGGCACGGGCGGTCGTCCGCCGATCCCGGCCATACTGCAGACGCCGTCGTCGCTTCAGCCGAGCCGGCCTGCACCGCCTCGTCCCTTGCTCACGGCGACCCGTCCGGCGCCAGCTGCGCCGAAACCACCTATTCCCGATCATACGCCGTCGACGGCCGATTTACGCGCGCGGACGCAGGGGCGTGGTGGGCCTGACAGCGCACCGAAGCCTTCTTTGGACAGACAGCCTTCGCAGGATGCGATCAGGGACAAGGAACGTGAACTACGCGAGCAACGACGAAGAGAGGAGCGCGAGCGTGAGCGTGAGAGGGAGAGGGAGAGGGAACGAGAGAGGGAGAGAGAGAGGGAACGAGAGCGTGAACAACGAGAACGGGAGCGCGAACGAGAACGCGAACGAGAGCGGGAGAGGGAGCGAGAACGGGAGAAGCATCAGGCTAGGGAAGAGGCTGAGCGCGCTGCTGCTAGATCGGCTCCGGCCACTGCGCTTCCGGCGACGCAGCCTGCTCCTGGGCCTGCTGGTGCGGTCGTTGGACCTCCTCCCGTGAAGCCGTTGCAGCCGGCTAAGAAGAAGGAGGCGGCGCCCCCTGATGTCACCGTCACTGCGCCCGAGGGCGAGGATCCTGGGGTGGCTGAAGCGGCCAAGAAGCTCGAGAAGCCCAAGGAGAAGGAGAAGCGCATCAGTACCATGACGGAAGCTCAGATCATGGAGAAACTTCGCTCGGTCGTGTCGGAGGACGATCCCAAAACGCTGTACAGCAAGATTAGAAAGGTCGGCCAAGGGTGAGTGTGGCGATCTCGTACCGGTCGATGTTGCTGATCCCGTGCAGTGCTTCTGGGCACGTCTACGTCGCCAAGACGTTGGCTACTGGCCGAAAGGTCGCCATCAAGGAGATGGATCTCTCGCATCAACCGAGAAAAGAGCTCATCGTGAACGAGATCCTCGTCATGAAGGAGTCTCAACACCCCAACATTGTCAACTTTTTAGAGTCGTACCTCGTCAAGAACACGGAGCTTTGGGTGGTCATGGAGTACATGGAGGGAGGCGCGCTGACAGACATTATCGAAAACAATGCGATGGAGGAGGACCAGATTTCGAGCATATCTTTAGAGGTGAGTGGAGCGTCGTCGTTTTCTGAGCCGTGTCTCATGTTGCGTTGCAGACGTGCAAGGGCTTGTGTCATTTGCATAGCCAGTCGATCATCCACCGCGATATCAAATCTGACAATGTTCTCCTGGATGCCGAGGGTCGCGTCAAGATCAGTACGCATCGTCTTTTGCTCGTCCTTTGTCCCTCTCTGACCCCGCCTCAGCCGATTTCGGTTTCTGTGCCAAGCTCACCGATCAAAAGTCGAAGCGAGCTACCATGGTGGGTACGCCCTATTGGATGGCCCCCGAAGTCGTCAAGCAAAAGGAGTACGGTGCCAAGGTCGACATTTGGTCGCTCGGCATCATGGCGATCGAGATGATCGAAAACGAACCGCCATATCTGGACGAAGAGCCACTCAAGGCGCTCTATCTTATCGCGACCAACGGGACGCCGACGCTCAAGAAGCCCGAGGCGCTGAGCAAGGAGCTCAAAAACTTTTTGAGCGTGTGTTTGTGCGTGGACGTGCGGAGTCGGGCCAACTCGAGCGAGTTGTTGCAGGTACGGTCCGATGTTCGTCTGAACCGCGTCGTCTGACGTATTTTGTAGCACGCGTTTTTGAGGAAGGCGTGTGCGCCGTCGGGGTTGGCGCCGTTGTTGCGGTTCAGGAAGAAGCAACAGGGGACATCGTCGTGAAGCGTGCGATCGAGATGTCAATCTGGTTGCCTTGACCTTTTTTTTTTTCCTTACATATAGTAACAATAGTACTTTGCTCGCTCTCTCTCTCTCTCTACCTTTACGTTCTACCCTTGCTCCTAGGTGCCCTTTTTTCTCGACTCGGAGGTTGAATTCCCACGCCCGCCGACTACGTAGTTGCTGTTTTCATACCTTTACCTTGCTCCGGGCGGTGTATTTTTTTACCCCAGACTTTATATTCTTTCCAGCCGAATCACATGTCGTGCTTGTCGCATGATTGCGATGGCGTTCTGCGCGTTGGTTTAAATTTTCTCGTCATGCGAGGACTTTTATTTATTTATTTAAAAATGTCTCGTACCCGCGACTGTTTGTTGTAATTCTGGATTTCATTCCTTTTTTCATTCGTTTTCGCGTGTCGCTGAAAGTGGAGGACCATGAACGGTGTTGACAGAGAGTCGTGGTCACGGTAAGTACTAGAGCTTGCGTGTAGCCATGTGAAGAGGCCCGCGGCGCTGTGTAAGTGACTGTTGGAAGCGACGTCCATCCTAGTTCGACTTTGACTCTCCCTCTTTGAAGACGGAAACTTACGCTTCGTCAAGTTCAAAAACTTGGAACGAAAGCACAGCACATTTTAGTAGGTGCTACATTCACTGAACATGTTTGGACTTTTGACAATCTTTTCAAACAGCGAGATGGGTGACCGTGTAGGGTTATACGCAACATTCTAAAGCGTTCGATGCACCCACAACAATACGAACGAGGGATGTCGAATAGAACCCGCCGTTTGAGCGTACATGCCAGTCATGAAGGCTCGGAAGTATGCATGCACGAGCCTGCGGCGTTTCAAGAATCAGGATGGATGACATGCTTCTGGTGTGCTCATCGCCCTTCGAGCCTTTCCCTGCTCCCACGTTCCACTGGAAGAGACAATCTGGACGAGGCCGTCATTGTACTCGATCAGGATTCAGGAAGTACTTCGTCTTCGCACACGAGGACACCCTGATCGATCAAAAATATTGCATCTCATCTCCGTACTCGATTGACATGTTCATGTCAGTCTCAGCAATTGTTCGACATCTATACTCGATTCAGTTTGGCAGAGGGTTTCAAGCGTTCCACAACAGTCCTTGCATACGAAACTTATCTTTGACTACTCATTCATCATCTGGCGGCTTTGCCGTCATTGCCTCGACTTGTCGAAGACCTTACATCATCGCTCGGAACGGACGCCTTCTCCGCTGTTCTCAGGAATCACTCGCCTACCAATACTATCGAATTTGGAACCCAACCGCAGTACTGACTTGCTCGTCTCCGTTCCCCAGTTACAGTGACGATGTTAAACTCTTCAATCATCCGGTGCAATCAGTATGATCGTGTGGAACTACAGACAGTGGTGTGGAATATCCGTAGGTTGCCCGTTATCTCACGTTTCCTCCTACAGCCGCTCTTTTCACACCTCCGGAAAGCAGCCGTTGGCGGTCCTGTCGTAATTGTGAATACGAGCAATTGTGGCTGCGACGCTCTCGTCGTCTTCTTCGATTGGGATCCTGATCATGTCCCATTGAAGATACGTGAGGAAACATTTTGCCCACTCGATGGCACCCGCGACTTGTGGCACGGCATGTGCGGCAGATATCGTACTTAATTATGAGCGGAGCCGCAGAGTCCGGACTTGCATTCATCTCGGCTCCGGATCCAATGCC
The DNA here is from genome assembly GCA_038093615.1 of Austroboletus olivaceoglutinosus. NCBI lineage: Eukaryota > Fungi > Basidiomycota > Agaricomycetes > Boletales > Boletaceae > Austroboletus > Austroboletus olivaceoglutinosus. Next base: position 28,998 of record JBBPSN010000037.1, on the reverse strand, counting down.
CGAGGGTGACGGCGATGTCGACCAAAACAAGAACGGTGGTCGACCTCCGCTATCATGTCAATTGTGATTCAGCTGTCACGAGGGTCGGAAGGAGTGCGCTGATTGACCAAGTTAGTATGTATTGTCCTATAATTACACTTGTCACTCGACTCATTTAGACTCCCCACAACTTGTTTCAGCTGAACCACGTACGGGTGCGATAAAGAAGAGGTTCGACGAGTTAAGGAAGGGGAAAGGTCGGTGTGTGCCTGGAACTAAGTGGGGCGAGCAATACTTATCTCTGGTCAGCGCACACAATCGGACACAATGACATTGTTCAAGCGTGTACTGTTAACAGGTGATTTGACCATCATTTATTACTCTGACAAAATGCTAATTATTGCTGATTGAAACAGGTGGTTTGAGGGTGGCCAATACATAATTTGCCAACAAGGTCTGCCTGACAGATACGCCACCGGTATTATCGATAACATCAATGTCACCTTGGCTTCTTCCAGCCAATTTTCTCAGGACGATATACTATCTGGAACCAAGTTTAAACATGATCCATATGTATAAAAAACCCACACTGATGCATTTGGGTAGGCTTCGTTACAATGATTTGTGGTCTTGCCTACACTTTCTTACTGTCTCTGATTTCCTCTGTCCTGATTTTCAGCACTGCGACAGCCGCAAACATAAATATTAAATCGGCCCCGTTCGTGGATTTTGGTTATGCACGGTACCAAGGTTACTATGATGCGCAGAATAACTCCACCAATTTCTTGGGCATTCGCTATGCCGCTCCGCCTCTTGGTTAGTCCATCATGTTGCCGTTCCGGTCCCACTGAAAAGTTGGCGCCTTAGGAAACTTGAGGTTCCAAGCTCCACAACAACCAGCCTTCGAGCCTGGTGTGCAATCCGCTACCCAGAACCCCGACGGGTGTTATCAAGCAGGGATTGGCGAGGCAACAACGGGACTGGTTTCACCGCATGGATTCAATAAACGACAGAGCACGACACCAGCGGTTTCGGAAGATTGCTTGTTCCTCAAGTAAGTAGGACTATCCAATATATATGCGGGAAAAGTATAAACAACGTCAGCGTTTTTGTGCCAGGATATATGACTGCGAAACCAGTCAGTACGGGTGGGCTTCCTGTGTTGGTGTGGATTCACGGTGGAGGGTATGTGCCCGAAATATAAGCTTTTGCATTTATATTTTAACTTCGAGCTCAGTTACGTCTCTGGAAGCCCCGGGGGAAGTATTGACGCAGGTTTCCTTGTCGATTCCTTGAACACCGTGGTCGTTGTCACCATCCAATATCGTCTTGGTTTATTTGGTATACCCACTGATTTGTGTCCGTCGTTCAGTCTGATTCTTGCATTAGGGTTCCTCTCCGGCAACGAGGTCAAAGCTCAGGGTGCACTAAACGCTGGCCTCCGTGAGCACATCTTATTAATGTTCTCATACCTCCTACTGAAAACATCATCAGTAGACCAACAATTTGCATTTAAATGGGTGCAGGATCACGTTGGTCCTTCATGTGTATTTGTATTGCATCTACTCATCAGCTTATGTTAGATTGGACTGTTTGGTGGTGACAGGACTCACGTGACAATATGGGGTGGATCCGCGGGTGCTGGCTCTGTCCTGCAGCATATCATCGCCAACGGAGGTAACACTCAACCACCACTTTTTAATGCTACGATTGTCAGCTCCACGTATCTGCCTCCTCAGTATTATTACAATAATTGGTTGCCTGAGGTAGGATGCCACATTTTTGTCGCCATTTGAGAGCTTGGGAACTAATCGAGATTCAGTTGTTGTATAACAGAGTTACTTCTATCAGCGGGTAAGACATTTTCTCGCAAATACTTCACGACCTTAACAATTCCTTTTGGGGAGGTGTGCATCGAGCGCTAATTCATTCACGTGCCTGCAATCCGTAGACGTGAAGACTTTGCAGACCGCAAACTCTGACGTTGGTGTCTCTGCTTTCTTCGGTACTACTTTGTTCGTTCCAGTGGTGGACGGAACCTTTATTGTCGAGCGTCCAACTGTCATGCTTGCAAAGGGCCAGATGAACGGAGTATGTAATTACCTTCGTCATGCTTCCTTCAACTAATGTATCCTGAAGAAAGTGCTTCTTGCGTTTAACAATCAGAACGAGGGAAACATTTTTGTTGATGTGAATGAGACTTTGACGATCACGGATTATATCTCCGAGCTTTTTCCGGATATGACGTCAGACCAAGTCCATAAAGCTGCACAAGTGTATGAAGAGTATGGGACTGCATTTGAGCAGGCAATTCAGGTATTTGGAGATTGTAAGTTCAGACACTCCAAACTTCGACAAGTCGATCGCTTTTTCTGACTTCCTTTATAGCCATAATCGTGTGTCCGACTCGTTACTTGCTCTCAGCATTCGCTGGTCGTTCGTGGAAGGTCAGCCTTCCAACCTTGCATTGTATGTGCCCCATTACGAACTGAACGAAACTGTCTCAGGGACTCTTCGCCATCCCTCCCGCATACCATGGTGACGACCTGCCATATTATCTCGATATGTATGCTCCGCTCTCTGCTCTGTCATTTCACATCCTCAATCAGCGATTTATGTGACAATATTTAGTCTTGCCATTGAACGGACGTACAATAACACCAGGTTCATCGAAGCTTTCTCGCAGTCATTCATGTCGGTCGTCAAATACTATAACGTCAACAGAAAGTTTGACCCCACGAACATCACTCCCTTGTGGAACAAATACAACATTGGGGAGACTGAGATGTTATTCAATCGTACCGAGGATGGAGAACCGGAGATAGTTCCAATCAAAACGGACGCGAAATTGCTCCAGCGATGCGCGTACGTCCGATTTCTCGCGTCTCGCAGTCAAATTGCTTCGGTTTCTTACCTCTTTTGTTTCTGAGCTTTACAGGTTTTGGTCGACGGTGACATCCGCGACCGCACAGTGATGGGCATGTTTCCGACTGAAGACGCACATGATAACGTTGAGTGGCCATGGGCCTTTTTGTATTGATCTGTAGTGTCAAAGTGGCCAAGACGGTCCTTTGCATCTGTTGGAGTGTTCCAGACATGGTCAATCATTTATGACATGAATTCCAATCTATACTGTGGTTCCATAGTTTCAAGCCATCGATTGACTATCTTCTACAATAAAGGTACCGGGTGCAGTGACATTCGATATCCACTCGCGACGGCGAGTGATCGTTCCTCCTGATTTTCATTTTTCCCGACCACGTTTTCAACTCATAGTGAACGTGAAGTGGAGATTGGTATGGATGTTAGACGTCAGAGTCAACAACCATGCTCACCTCGATGTGTTCTCGGGTTCTTTTTTACTCGATCCCTTAAAGCTCCAGATGATGATTCGCCTGAGATGACCGACTCACCGAACGTATCCGCTGGTCCTGTCAGCTCTGTCCGACGGCGAGACACACGTCCCGGCGACTTGGGAGCACGGTAGATCCGCCGGACCTGCTCGACGAGCATGTCGGCATGGCAGTCGCGCGCCATCCATGCGCTCGTGGCATTTTCGCTGTGGCCCTCTGAGATCAAGTCGGTTGACCCGAAAAAGAGAAACCGTGACCTGTGATACTAATACACATTGGGCAAAACGGTCCGGTGGTAAATACACGCATGTTTTTTTTTTTGGAAAACCGACGCTCGGCACCACTAAACCGCGACACACACATGCGATCACATGCGTTCATCATACAGAGAGAAAGACATGAGCATGAGACGATGACATGAGTAAGAAACATAACCATAACCGTGTGAGTACCGACGACGGAAAAAAACAGTCGGAGCCAAAAAGGAAACAAAAGAGACACATGAGGCGGGCGGCGTGAATGGCCTAGACATGGGACACCAAGCGATCTCCTGGGGAGAGAAGAAGAAAAAGAAAAAAGAAACACAAGGTCATGAATTCGATCGTGAGTTTCAACCAAAAGATACCGCGCGAGGCCATATGGAAGATGAAGCTGTTGGTAACGGGATGCACATGGTAGTCATGGGTCATGGGGTCGCAATGTCATGCTTATGGGGACCAGGCAAAAGATGATACTGAACGCGCACAACGCCGAGCGTGGACAACCTCTCCTCAGATCCGTCCAGCAGCTAATATTCGGTAGAGCACGTTCGCTTCCTCGAACCTCGCGTTACGCAGCGTGAAATGCGCCATCTCTGCCGTGTCCGCATCCAGACCCACGTCCACGATCGAGAGCCTTAACAGGGAACCATAAAAACGGCAGAGCTACGTACGCGCTTGCCGTGAGCACATGATCAACGCCACTGCACGGCAAGGTGGACTCACGTTTTGGACGCCCTTGGGAAAACGATCGTCGCTAATGAGCCCTTCTCGTTCTTCCTTTTCGGCATGGTCGAGCCATTTGATGCTTTCATGAATGAACTGTCCAAGAACCTCGACGCGAACGATATCAGCAATGGTGGTTTTACCCCCCGTGACGGGGTCAATGACGATAGACGTATCCTGGAGTAAGCGAACGAGAAGGTCAAAGGAAGGCAACGTCGGAGGGAGCTTCGTGAGGGCATCTAGATAAGGATAAGGTCCTTGAGACGTGGCGTTAGTGGCGGTTAAGAGCGCCAAAAAAAGCTGATGGGCTAGATTAGGATTATTAGCGACAATGGGCGGCAGGTCCATCGACGTGATCATAGGGGGCGACGTTAGGTAGGGTATCATTGGGGTCATGGTCTATTGTAAGCTTGAGAAGGATGCCCAATGTGCTTTTACAAAACACGCACCCGTTGTTCCGTAAGTGTGAGTACTCGGCCACGCGCTGCCAAGAGCAGCTTCATGCCTTGAACAATTCGTTCCTTTTTTACATCCTCTTCATGGGACACAGTCATCTCGGCTGTCCAGGCAGGAGAGGGAGAATTGGAATTAGAAGCCTGGGCGGGCGTCTCGACATCCCCCCGCTGGGAATTCATGGCGACGCTACCCCTGTAAGACCGATATAGCCTAATCGCTATTCAGAGGGCCAACATTTTTACTCACGGATCGGGGGAGCTCATTTCCGTGAATTCCTCTTCGTCCAAAAACAGATTCAAGGCTCTAAGTTCGGGGAGAAGTGGAGACCTGGTCAAGGTGCTGGGAGAATAGGGACCAATCTATACAAAAACGATTAGTTTATTTGCGTATTGGCGAGCAAGGAGGGATGCACGTCATTCCCGTCCCCTTTGAGAATTTTCCAGAGGACCCATACTAGCTGTTCGTTCTCGCTGAAACTACCTTCAGCGGTAATCTTGATGGCATAGCCTCTCTCCCTCAGGAAGGTAGCATACAGAGCAGACTTGAACGGGTTGAGGGAAATCGGATAGGGAGAGTACATTGAATACAGGATGAATGAAACGAGAATGCGTTGAGCGAGCTGAATCCGTGGGAGGGGGTGACGTAGTGAATATGAGGGAAGCACAATTGGCGCAGAGTGTACTAACTTCGACAGAAGAATTGAGAAGTGGCAACAACGCGTCAAGAGCCAGCTGGAACCGCGCGGTCGGCTGTACGAGCTGCGAGAAAGCTTGTGCAGCTGTGGAACAAGGAAGGGTATAAGCGCGAACTAGGAGATGTGCAACCGACGCCCGGACAGGGTCCCCTGAACTGATCTGACCGGGAAAAGTTGGAGATAAGAGATTTGGCGTTGGAGAAGACCTTGGAAAGAGCCTCGAGCCAGCCATGGCTGGTGTTCCCGGACTGACCCTGCTCGCTGTCGGCAACGGGGACGAGGAGGTCATCGTCCATAAGCAACATCAAAGTAACAATGACCTTTACTTTCCATCTTTTGTTTGTTTTTGTTTGTCTCCTGTGGCAATGAGTGGCTGTGCAAAACACACGAAATCTATTCGACGGCGCGTAATTTAGTAACCTCACCAAGAGTATGCACAGGACCGTCCGCAGCCGCTTCCCATACTAACCACCATCTACGACATGGATAGTCAGGTAAGACCCACCTCTAGATAGGTTTTCATTGATTGACCACCGCGCAGTCTTTCCTTCAACATTCCTACTTTGTCGCCGCGGCTGCGATCGTCCTCGTCCTCGTAGTTCTCAGGTGGGTCCAACGTGACGGCATTCAATGACGATCTAACGACCTGGCCGCTCTAGGATCTTCATTTTGAGAAGGCGTAATCGGGCGCTCTCCGATTTCTTCCGGATACCCGGCTCTCAGTACCCCTATGTCTCGCATGCTCAGAACGACACCAGTCATGGCTTGATGCGCCATGGTGTACAGCTGGCCCCTCTTCCTGCCGCATATCGCCCCGACCGCCGGATACACGCCGCAGATACCGACGCCTATGGTCGGCGGCTCGACTCTGCGGGAGGGGATGGGGATGGGAAAGATGCCCTTCCCGCATATGACAATTTCGACAGACCCCCAAAGTATATCGAAGCAGGTTGGTCGCACGGCCAACCCGCGTCGCATTCTGTAGCAGTTCAGTCTGCCGAAGAGGCACCTTCTGGCTCTAGCAGCAGAGCTCTCGAGAACCCGACGGATCATCCGTACGACGACACCCCTGGGATGACAGGTGTCCACGTGACGGAGCCAATACCACCTCCCCCGACCTATCATGTACCTGTTAGCTGACAAGTCCCTTCTTCTTGACTTTGATACCATCTCTTTCTGCTGTATCTTCTCGCGGAATTATGTACCTAACATGGACATTCGTACTCACCTCCACTTCGCTTCTGTAGCGTGTACAGGTAAAATGATGCGTGGCTAATGCTTTTACGTACCCAATGACGGAGACCACTTCGATCAGGAACGAGAACTTGGCCAAGTACGCTAACCTCTGTTGCTTGTGTGCGCTATTAGCCTATTACTGTAATGTAGATCTGTAAGAGGAAAAGCACGAGGGATTCACTCTGGAAAGGGTTTGGTTGAGTTCGAGTCCCTCGTTTATTGTCTCGATGACAATGAAATACCCCTGGAATGTTGCACGAGGTCCCTGCCAGCCGATCTGTTCTTCAGTCGACCCATGTCAAAATCGATCGAACTATTCCAGTGGATTTCATCGGAATTCGGGGGAGGACATAAAGCAACCGCACTGGATACAAGCCATATTTCAGCTAACTTTAGCCTAGGAGCAAGCTCGGATCCAGTCATGAGTATCCGGAACAAGTCGGATGTAATACTGGTGCCTCGGATAAATCGTGCCCCTTAGTCTATTGTCTCTCGCTACCAAAATGAACCCCGGAACGATTCATCACCGACGTCTTGCACAAAAAGGCGCCCTGAAGCCACGGTGTGTTTCATCAGTGGGAACAGATGGATACGACTGACGCTGCGACGCATCCGAGCCAATTGGCAGTCTAGCTGACATTTTTTTCTCCTCCTCTCTATTGTGGGCCCCAGAAACGGCAAGACTAGTCTTGGGTGCGGTTCCGACTCAGCCTCCGAGACAATTGGGCGTGTCGTCGACGCGATCATCCGTCCCCACGTGCGAGCACAAAAAGAAAAAAAAGGCTATGCGAGCCCGCGTACCGTCGATAATCGATATGACTTGGTGGAGCTGCTCGCGTTGACTGCACGCAGAAATGGATCAGGTCGACCCAACTCTCGAAATGGTGCGTACGTCGAGACGCGGGCTGATTTGAGAAACGTCGCTGACATGCCCAACCGCAGAGTTTTAGCGCGGACGGGCGCACACAATAAGGCAAGGCCACTCGCGGCTGACAAGCCCCCCCTGCTTGCCAGCGTTCGAAACGTTGTAGACTGCCACCGACGCCCAGTTAGCGTATATAAGAGCGTCGACGAGGCAGCCCACCTTCACCAGCCAATACGCGTCGTCTTTTTCCGTCTCGAAAGCGACCAGCTCCTACGAACTCTCCCCACCCATTACCATGGACAGTCTCTTCGGCTTCATCTTTGGTGTCGCCTCGCACCCCGAGCCTGCTGAATCAGACTCGGAGCTGTGGCAAGTTCCAGTCGACGAGGATAACAGTTCAAACCAGTCTATTCAATGCATCGTTGCATGACGCATTACGTTGCAAGTGTCCTTTCTTGACGATTTCGAGTCGGCGAACCGAATTTCTCACCTGATAGAACTATTCCTCAGTGATCGATGCCCCCCCCATCGTCGGCTGTTACTCTCGCCCACCCATCTCACCATCACTCACCTGCAAATGCATCGATATTCCGGCATTATTCCTCCTAAAGAATTGTAGAATGAACATTTTTCGTTTCATCCATGAATTTTTTGTAGCGATCTTGTTAGGAAAGCAGAGAGAAATTCATCAGGACATTCTTTCCATCTAGGAATAACATACACGATTCGGACCACCCGTTGCTATAAAGATATTATACACTTGCGGTACGCTCTTTTTTACGCGATTATACACCTTGTTTTACGCTCGTTGACGACTGCGTCTGGTGGAATTCGTTTATGCGGCGAAGAGACGCCGTCAGTTTGAAGTTTCGAGCGACAGTCGGTTATTTGGGAAGGACACGCGCGCTTACGGTAAGCAAGCGAATGCGCCAGTGTACATACGCTAGCTCCATTTACCCTAGCGAGTTCGCGCACAGGCCGATGACTGGCATGACGGTGCGTGCGCATAGTGACTAATGACCAAGAGTGAGCGAGGAGTTAGAAGAGGCGCGATACGCAACGCGCATATCAACTTGAAGAACAAAGAAACGCGTGGGTAACAAAAGAAAATGGGAACGTGCTCGAAGGGTGTGCTGAAAAGATTGAATGGATCGTCTGGCGTGGTCCGGCGACTGGTCTCGCATTGGGACCATCGAGGGCAAGCAGCGTGGTTGAAGGCGCCTTGTAAGTGTTCCCGTGTTTGTAAATACCAAACAAAGATCTGACGAGTGCATATCTGAGTGTACGGGTTGGAGTAAGAAGGACGAAACGATGCAGACTACATTAGTCAGCTCGATGCACTGAGAGTCAGTGATCACCGATTCATCATACACGTGCTCCATACTTACCGGCGATCGCCTAGCCTGGAAGCTGCAGTCCTTGCGACGTGACGACCACTGTGGCGTACTCTTCGTGTGCTGCCCAACACGGCAGGATAGGAAGGAAGGAAATCGGATAGCGTTGTCGACTATGGGGGACAGTCCGGCGAGCATCATCGGAGTGCACCTTATAGCCAACAACCCTGCCTCGTCGTCTGTCCGTGCATGCACACGTTCGCCATCATCGACTCTACATGATGCGTGCGTTACAGACGGGGTGAGTGCATGTTTGAACGTGGTGGTGGGACTGGAAGAGAGAGTCATGACGCGTGACGCTTGTATAGCGAAGTCCTGCTACCTACCCTGAGAACCTTTTTCTTTTAATCTGAGACAGTGTCAGATGCCCCCACTGTTTTCGACGTTCCAGCTCCTTCCGCGGAGAAGTCGCTCGCCTCTGTATTTCATCGCACGGAGTACTTTCCATTATTTGGCACGTGTCTTTCATTTCTTGTTGCTCCACAACCGAATCCGTAGATTTTTTTTTAAAAAAGAGTAAATATTGCAAGTCCAGGATCCAGCTCCGCACAGCCATGATCCGGACTTCTCTCCTATTGTCGTGCGTGACGGGAGGAGCTGCGTTGCTGCATGGGATTCTCGCCCGCATGCATGACTCATGAGATGCCGAATTGTCCGGAAAAAAGCACGGGGATGCGGGAACGGTGCGCCTCGGGTGAATCGTGCTCGTCTATTGTCTTTCGATGGCCTGAGAATAGCACTCTTACCCCTGGAATGGTGATTCGTGAAGACGTGAGACCAGTTCCTGTCTAAAGCGCCCATGGCAGAATGCCTGCATAGCCCGAGTCAGGCTGGCTCGTCGAGCTGTGGTATACGGTGCGCAGACATTGCACGTTGGGCATTGTCGACGGACAGGTCAAGACTTGGTATGAAATGGCATGCACCGCTTTTAGGCGACCTTATTGTGTGGGTCCCGGATCGATGTGACCGAAAATGGCAAGCGTAGTGTTAGTGCGAAGATACACACGGACACGTGCAGCGCCTGAGAAAAATTATTATTGAGACCCTCGCCTTGACTTGGACCACTCACATACCAGCCATGATGGCGTTGACGTGCTCGCCGTACCGGTACCTCGTTCTATCCCTCTTGCAGCCAGCTTATCCCGTCGGCTGCCTTGGGCGACAATTTTTCCCTAGGCAACGCAGCCAGAATTCCGGCGTTTAGTCGGCGTGCATCGTACTCGCTTTTTGTCTCGTGCAAATGGAGACGCATGTTCCAAATGACGACCGGATCACTCGTTCACACGGGAAAACGCCCGGGTATGGCCTACACAATAAGCATTCGCTCGACACATTCTGCCATCGCTGGCCGGTCGGCTTCATTTGTCCTCGATTCGGCTCGTCATAATTTCATTGTGGACGACAATTGGATGTCTTACGAGGCCCAAGCAGCGTATATATACGAGGAAGAGTCGACCCTCATCATCATCGGACATTCATCGTCTTGTGCTTTCAAGCCTCCCGACACTCACTCCTCTCTGCGATACACCCACTTCTCTCATCCTATATAAGAAATGGACCGCTTCTTCGCTTTCACTTTTGCCCTCGCTTCGTCCAGCGCCTGCGGTAAAGCAGACTCGGACGCTTCCCAAATCCCCGTCGACCAGGATAACCAGTCGATGAGCTACAACTATTGCGTCGTTGCATGAGGTGCGCATTCTTTCCCGACCGTCGAGATCCAGTCAGCTGAGCACATGACAGCGCGCGTCTTGTCCTATGTGACAACTCCGTGCATTACCTCGTCGCCTCGTCACCATCGCTTTCATCTGCACAGGTCTCGGCATTCGTTTTTCGGCCACCGTTTGGCCGCATTATTCATCTTCGTTCACCCGACCTTTTTGTTTCTTTTTTTCGTCGCGTCTTTCGTTGGGTTGTAGGCTATTTATGTATGGGAACTTGGGGGTAGGGCAGTTCGTCAGGAACGCGTTTGTTTTGGGACCTCGACGGTCGCGGCACTATCATTCCTCTTTGTACATACATACACGGACTCGGCGCACACTCCTTGTTATATAGCTGTGAAACATGTGCTCTTATTATGCTGCTACTGCGTGTGCGGAAGCGATGGTCGAATCAGCGCTCGAGACTTGGTATTGTCTTGCTGGGTGGGTGTCGGGTGGGCTTCTCGCGTCGCGTCGCGTTAACGGATTACGTATGTACCTATCTCGGGTTGGCAAACTTGTCAGTCTTCAGCTTCATCGTCAAGCCTGTGCCTCAAACTTCCGAGAGGTTCCCGGAGTTATGGGTTTTTGACACAGGAAACGCGACAGACTGGACCAAATCAAAGAGACGTCCAATCACGCGTACGTTAACTATTTAGCTCGTCCTACAGACTCATCGCACGTTCACCGGCGCAGATCCCTCACGTCCAGGTCACGTGTTCTCACAGGATTGCTAGAGCTCGCGGCAGAGCTCGCGTCGAGCACTTGAACAAAAGAACTAAGTAGATACAGGAAACATATCCTTCACCTAGAACAGAAGAGCAAAAGGCTAAGAGGGAAAGGGGAACTAGCACGGATCATACCTAATTGTGACAAAGATGCTCGACGAGATTTAACACGGATTCACGACTGCCAGCACGATCGAAGAGGCATATGTAGTTACAAGCTTCCAATCAAGTCAACAGACGCATCGCCCTTTGCTTCCCTCGCCGCCGAGTTCCCCAACACATAAACATAACTTATATAGCCATAGCCGAAGGTGGAGACCGTGCAGGAGCCATGGCCGAAAAAAAAAGAAGGAAGAACGGAAGAGCAGTCGACCGCGCGCACGAGATCGCACACGACCAAGGATATCTATGCAGAGAAAGATGTTCCTCAGTTCAGCGGCTTTGAATTTGACGTTCGATGAGGAACTTACCCTGTTTCACTAAAGTTCACGCGACAACGCACGAAATGTTGCTATGGGACGAGTCGTTAAAGTCCTGGGGTATGTCCGATGCGTCCGAGTCTGGTTTACCGCACGCGTTGGACGAAGCGACGGGGGAAAAGGAGAAGGAGAAGAAGCGGTCCATTGTTGTGTTTGACAAGAAATGTGTATCGCAGTTGCGGTGATCAATGAGAGGTATCTGGTGATGGTCGACGCACTTTGTCTCGCTCGTACAAATACGCTCCAAGAAACGATCAGCACCCACGATGAAACGGACGTTCGCATAATATGGTTTGCGTCAACCTCGTGCGATGCGGCGAATGACGGTCATTAGCGTCCATGACGAAATGGTCGTTCGGGTAAGACGGGCCACGATAAGCTCGTGCGATGCGGGCGATGGTACATGTCAGGCGACCTCGGTTATTGTGTAAGCCAGTCTACGGGCAATGCTTGGGCTTCTACCTGTGTGGGGAACCGTGTCTTCATTTAGGTGAGAGACAAAAGGCGAGAATATCTTTATCTTGCAATACAGTAGTCGTATGAGATTGTAGCAGCGGAAATGCTTGTGTGATGCGGGGTTTCACGGCGTTCGTAGAAGCGTCACTGCGCGGCCTCTCTCGGCGATACTTGGTCCACGGCGTCAACGTAATTGGCATGATGCATTCAGACGGCTTCTATTCGATAGTCATTCATATTGGTCATTTTGGACGAGTAAGTTAGAAGTATACCGTGCATGTCCGACATCGTCACCGTCACTTTCCTTTATATTAGATTCTCAGAATCAACATCTTCAGTGAATCGTACTTTCTGCGCTTTGGTTCCTTAAAAGCGCAGTGTGTCAAAGTTACCATCTTTACGTGGATAATTCTAATGCAGAAGATAGACGAAGCACACCATCGGTATAGGTCGTCTGGATGGCTAGGAAGAAAATATAGACGAGCGGTCAACGCTGGTACGGGTGGGGACGAAGGCGGGGAGTGGTGCGTATCGAGACTCCAGTAAATCAGTGCTCCGCTTCAAATGCGGCAAGCGTGAATATACTGCCGAGAGATGCCGAGCATCTGAAAAAAGTTCCGCTTTTCATTCCGACGCGGCATCACCGCCGAGCTCGTAACCCAGGGCTTCTCAGATACCACGCTATGCGCATAACACTCGACGTTGGAAACGAAATGAAGAAGATCATAATGAGCTCGGCGGGTCATCGAACTTGCATTTTACTCAACACATCCACCACGTCGTTGGACATCATACTGTTCAGCAAGGTATCAATTTCTCGTCCTCGTTGAACTGATGGCAACCAAAACCACCGTCCAATTGTATTCGTGTATAACGGCGTCTCCATCATACTTCCCCAGGCCCACTTACCATTCCGGATGCTTCCCCCGATCCAAGTACAGAACATACCCGCCAACGCCCTCTCCGGACACCGGTCACCCGGATGCAAGACTGCGCCGACCGCACCAATAATGATGCGCAGATTCTAACTCTCCAGGGGTATTGAAATGGTGTTTTTCGTATCGACAGCTTCACAATGCCCCCATTAGCGATCCTGACAATCCGTTAGAAAGCCTTAATATAGGCGTCTCGCATTCCTCTACAGGTGAGCTTTGAATACAACCCAGTACAACTCCGTCTCATTCGTATTAGGCCCACGTGCCGCGATATGCCGAGTAAATCCCGCTTTGTATTGGAAAGCGACGTCTGTCGACTTTGTCTCTCTTCGTGAAGATGCCAAGTTTTGTGCGTTCCACTTTGTGGCTTGGAACGAAAGTGCAAAATGTAGGTGGCGCATTCACCGACGACGTTCATGCTGACAATTTTTGTGCTGTCTATCGTTCTGCAATGGGCTGTAAGAGAAAGAAGTCTTAAAGTTTCGGGGTTCGAAACTTGTACAGATGTCACGTGCACAAGACGGCTGTGTAGGAGCCTGATTATGCCCCCGCTGTTGTTTTGATCCAAGTGGCATTACAAACAACCGAGTTGAATGAACTCGCGTGTGGCGTATCGGATGCGGACGGTCGCTCGCGTCAATGTCACATTTTCAACATTGACCTACCAGCCCATCGTTTTCTTGCATACTCAAGAGGTCACGTTCAGCCAGTATCTCGCCTTGTTGACCGTAGCAGATGCGTTCTTGGTTACGAGCTTGCGTGAGGGGATGGCGCATATGACACACGAGTTTGTAGAATGCTGAGAAGGAAGGCATAGGCCTCTCATTCTGAGCGAGGTATGTAGTACATACGGGCAGATTGCAGCGACACAAATATTGATCAAATCTTATACCAGTTTACCGGGTCATATAGCTACTCTGGTTTCCGTTATCGCTGTGAACCCGAGCGGGACTGCCAACGTGATCCACCAGGTAAGGTTCCCCGGGCCTAGCGAACGTACTATGAAACGTTGACACGGATAGTAGGCGCTGACGAAGAGGCGTTGTCACGCTGGAAAGACTTGCACAACCACGTTGTCACTCAGACTAGGCAGGCGTTTGTCACATCGTTCCTCATTCGTTGTCTGCGCGCCAACACGGAGCACACCGCACAAACTGACCTCTCTTTGGTCCCGGCAGTCGACATGGCGAGTCTGCAGCCCCGATACAAGCACTCGTCGAAACGATAGTTACTGCTCGACTTTGGGGGTGCCATGCATGGTGGCTAATCTAAATTTTACGTGGAAGGGACCGTGTGTGGAGATACTCAACCACGTACGTGCACCGCATTGGTTACCGCTTGTGTATAACTTGGACTGCAGTTTGCCGAACGGACGCCTCTTCGTTTGACAAGGAACGTGAAGCATCAATTGTATGACATTTCTGGACTGGCCCAACGGATGATTATCCTGATCATCAGTGGGCGCGTCGTCAGGCTGTCGAGGCGCAAACCCACGTCTTTGAACTCGGCGAGCGATATGGTCTGTGTATCATCCCTGGCGTCAACTCATTCCTGGTACTGCCCAATGATATCTCCCTGTCGACAGCGGTAGGTGCGATCTTGCATCCAGGTGGGCTGGCGCAGTCACCTCGGAGTCTAGCGGGAACGATCTCTGGTTCTACCTCCATGTCAGGTGTGGGGACAGGATCAGGAGTGTTAATGAATGGTCAACGGGGTTGGCAATTGGGGAGGCGGAGACGATGTCGTGCATGGACACGACGAGGCAGTGGCCGTGTTTGCGTTAAGTGGCGACGAGAAGTTGTTGAGCCAGTTGGCGGGGTTATGAGGTAGAACAATAATTTTTTCGCCAAGAGTCGGACTGACCACTCGTTTCTTTTTCTTGTCTGTATCCCTTTCTCATGGAGTTGTGTGTTGTAACGAGTGTTAGTGCGATGCGTGTGTAGTTTTCATGTACATGTTTGCCCATCGACCCATGGACGAGGGGCGTCACCTTTCGGGCTCCGGCGACGACGAGACACTTGAGCGTTCTGTTGGGGACGCGTGGCTTACCTGCCCCGCGCTCTCGTTGTCGGCTGCGGTTCGCGGCACTTTCTCGCCCTCTCCTTAGTAGTCTGTTTGTTTTGTCTTTCGTCGCTCCTACATTGCCATCCAGTTCGCTCGGGATGTGCCTTCCTGCGCTTCGGGCCGGGTCACATGACCCAATCCTGTCCTGCCGTCACGGTTGTCAGACGCCTGCCCTCCCAAACACAGGGAAGGCCTGTCCTACGACAGACGCACCCCTGGCCGAGCATTCTCTCGACCAGCCCTCCTTCTTCTTTCTCTGTGCCTCTAATAGCTTCCCCACACCCTAGACGCGAACAGCCCGAAAGTGGCGTTTTAAGTAACAGGCACTTGGTATACCCTTTACCCTTCCACTCTCGCCCTGCTACCACCACATCCGCAGCACTCTCTCAAACCACCCTACTCTTTTTCGTTGGTCAACTGAGCGCATATGGATTCAGAAGGTACTCGTAGCTTCATTTGTCGGCAAAGGAAGCTGCGAAATGATGCGTCTATCAGTTGACCGGTTACTTTCTCGTGCGGAATCCCTTCGCAACCAGTTTAAGCGGGAGGGCGGGCGCCATCTCATCGACGAGGCGATCGTGCTTGCTCGTGAAGCACTTGAACTTTGCCCACCCGACCACCCAATGCGATGGAACTCCGTGACTTGGCTTTCAATTCATCTCGGGAATCGGTACGCACAGTTTGGAGATATGAGGGACATTGAGGAGGGCATTGCTCTTGACTGCGAAGCGTTGGAGCTTCGTTCACCGGGGCACCCTGATCGCTATATATCTTTAGGCAACCTTGGCTTTCATCTTGCCATTCGGTATGGCCAGCTTGGGGCAACAGACGATCTTGATAGAGCTATTTCCCTGGAGCGGGAGGTGCTAGTGTGCTGTCCTCCAGGGCACCAGGACCGGCCAATATCGTTGAATAACCTTGCCATTCGTCTCCATGACCGGTACCTGAAGCTTGGTGTCATAGAGGACTTGGATGACAGTATTTCTTTTAATCGAGACTCACTGGCCCTTCGTCCACAAGGGCACTCAGATCGCTCACAGTCGTTGAACAGTCTGGCATGTGCTCTCCATGCCCGGTATGAGAAGCTTGGTGCAACAAACAATTTGGATGAGGCAATTGTGCTCAATGAAGAAGCACTTGGTCTTCGTCCACCAGGTCATCAGCTTCGTTCACAATCATTGAACAATCTTTCAGTCTATCTTTATGAACAGTACTGGAACTCTGGAAAAATAGATGATTTGAACAAGGCGATTGAGCTCAGTGAAGAAGCACTGGATCTTTGCCCATCGGGTCATCCGGATCGCTCAGCATCATTGACCAATCTTTCAATCGATCTTTTCGCGCAGTACAAAAAGTTAGGAAAAATAAATGATTTAGACAAGGCAATTGTGCTTGTGAAGGAGGCACTTGGTCTTCGCCCACTAGAACACCCTGATCGATCACTATCCTTGCAAATCCTTGCATTCTGCCTCTGCACTCGGTTTACATGCTTACATCAGTCACAAGACGAGGATGAATTATTCAGCCTCTACTCTCAACTCGCGGAGATCACGCACACGATATCGTCTGATGATCTTTCTGCTGCTAAAGACTGGATCAGTGCGGCTGAGGATTTCAAGCATTCCACGACAATCCTCGCATACGAAACTTATCTTCGACTACTCGTCCATCATTTGACAGCTTTGCCATCATTATCTCGTCATCTCAACCTCGTCAAAGACCTTACATCATCGCTCGCACTCGACGCATTCTCCGCCGCTCTCAGAAATCAGTCGGTTACCAAAGCTGTCGAGCTTTTGGAATATGGACGCGGTGTCTTCTTGAGTCAGCTTGGTCGCCTCCGTTCCCCAGTCGATGATGTCATAGCATCTGGTCCGGATGGAAAGACCTTGGGAGAAAGGTTTTTACAGTTGACGTCGGACATCCGCAAGGCACTCGAATCATCCGGTGCAAACCAGCATGATCGTGTTTGTCGCTTAAACGTCGAACTACAGACACTAGTATCGAGAATCCGCAAGCTGCCCGGTTTCTCACATTTCCTTCAGCCACCGCTCTTCTCCTACTTCCGGAAAGCTGCGATTGACGGCCCTGTCGTGATCGTCAATGCGAGCAAGTACGGTTGCGACGCCCTCATCGTCTTCTTCGATCGGGATCCCGTTCATATCCCACTGCGGATCACAAGCGATGAAGTCCGTGCCATAACATCAGAGCTCCATGGGTTGACGAAGCAGACGAAAATCACCGACATGGGGAAATATTTTGCAGTTGTCATGCGGGAACTGTGGCAGAAGGTCGTTTCCCTGATCGTCGACGTCCTCAAAACGAATCATCCGGTCCAATCACGCATCTGGTGGTGCCCCACCGCCGAATTCTCTGTCATTCCTTTGCATGCTGCAGGCATGTATAGGAAAGGTCAACCCAGATTCTCTGATTTCCATATCTCGTCGTACACCTCCACGCTCACTGCGCTCATTCAAGCTAGACAGAACCCGCCGTCGAACTCACGGGCTGAAGGGAAATGTTTCATCGGGATCGGTCAAGCGAAAGCTGCCGGGGAGAGCGAGCTACATTCGATAGGGGACGAACTGATGAATATTGGAGAACGAGTCAGTGGTCGTGCCGTATTCAAGCGTATGGAGGGTTCCGAGTCGAGCGTCGAAGCAGTGATGGAAGCCCTCGGGCACAACGAATGGGTTCATTTGGCCTGCCATGGTCTGCCCAACCGGAAACAGCCGTTCGAGTCCGCATTCGGTCTTTATGACGGAAAGCTGACGGTCGAACGTCTCCTGCATTGTGACCTTTGGAACGCCGAGTTTGCGTATCTGTCCGCTTGTCATACGACGGTTGGGGACGAGGACTGTCTGGATGAAATGATCCATCTAGCGTCGGCGATGCAGTTTGCAGGGTTCCGCTCGGTAATTGGGACGATGTGGGCGGTAGATGATGAACAGACTGTCAAGATCACGTCCAAATTTTATGAGAAGATGGTGGACGAGTCGGATTGCCTGGATCATACCCGTGCGGCGTATGCGCTGCACCATACGATGAGGGAGTTACAGGGTCTATCGTTTGATCAGAGGATTCTATATGTGCATTTCGGGGCCTAGCTCGAGTACGTGTTCTCTTGGTTCTTTCTCGCTTTCGATTGCTCGTATGTGTCGTTTGATAACATACTCTTCTTTGTCGCACTGTTACGGTTTTTACATCGCGCAATGTTGTGCTATGGACTTCCCGTTCGCGCATGCTAATATCTTGCTTTACCAATTGTACGTGCTTTGGCGGAATATGTTGTTGGCCGTTCAATCGCTTGTTCGTCCCCGCCGTTGGTGCTCTTCGAGCAACCGATGTTCCACGAAAATGTAGGCGAGGCACGAGGCTTTCCCAAAATACAGTCCGTGTCCCGACCAATGGCATTCTGGTCACGTTCCGCCAATATGCCTATCTGTCGTGTTGTCACATTCCAATAAAAGTGGCGGAAATGCTTGTGTGATGCGGAGTTTCCCGGCGTTCGAAACAGCACGGCCATTCTCCGCGACAACTTGGTCCGCACCACGATGGCGCACGATAGCCCCAACGCCATCCAGCACACAGCGCACGCCGACGACCACCCGAATAACGTCCAGCCGTCGCGCGGGTTTATCGCCCTCCCAGCAGAGACCATCCACCACGTCCTCCACTTCCTCCACGACCCCCGCGATCTCTTCCATGTACAGGCGGTGCGTCGCCCACGCTCTCTCGACCGCGCGCTCACCCGCCCCGCACCGTCCAGGTCTCCAAGCGATGCAACGCGATTGCCTCCGATCCCGTCGTCTGGCGCACCGCGTACGCCACCGCACGTCTCCCGCTCCCCCCGGGCCCCTTCTCGCGGCACTCGACCCGCTTCCTGCAGCGCGCGCTCGTCGTATCGGCCCGCCTCGCCCGTACGTGGACGACGGAGCGCCCCGCGGTGCTCTCGACCCAGCTCTACATTGGCCCGCGCGCGAGCGAGGAGGACCGGTATCGTTGGGTGGGCGGGCGCTGGCTCATCATGAGTAGCGGGATGCGGCATCTCAGGGTGCGTGACGTCGAGACGGGTGCCGAGGGGCCCGTGTGGGATGGTGCACCGTATGCGGGATGGGCGGCGACGTCGGTCATGCATGCGCTCGGGCACTTTATCTACGTCGCAGTGCATCTCAGACGGGGGCGGCTCGAGGATCCGGTGTACGTATGCGTCGTGACGTGTGGGTGCGTTACTCAGTGGCGATCTCTTATTCCAGGAAGCTCGTCGAGTTTGTCGTGAACGACGATACGGGGCGTCTGTCGGTGTCGGACAGGATAGACGTGCCCATTTGGTGTCTGGTCAAGGAGGCGTTTACGCCGTGTATCCGGGCCGACAGCGGCGTCGCGCCGTACGCGTACATTTCCCTATGTCCAGCGAACCACCCCAGACACTCGTTCGTGTTTGACCCCCGGAGCAGAGAGTTTTACAAGTTTCCCCGTTTTCAGACGCAGCTGGTACGTCGCTCGCAAAAACGCCTTGTTCCGATGCCTACTTTTCTATCAGGACATCCTCTTGAATTATCGCGGGAAATGGTTGCCCCGTCTCGTCGGGGTCTACTTTACACGGACCCATCTGTTCGTGTTCTCTCGCGCCTACCTCATCCACGGCAACCTCGGCGACATCGAGCTCATCCAGACGTTTGCCCTCCCGGACGTCCCCGATTCCCATCCTGGCGCATCCCACACCGACAGCGACGACAACAGCGGCTTCCGCCAGCCGGTCATCCGCGAGCTCCGGCTCACCCATGAAACGTACACGCGCCAAAAAAGCTACACGTGGGACGTCCAAGAGCCCCTGCGCGACGCGACCGTCGACTCCGAGGGCTCGATCACCCTCCGCTTCATGCACACCTACTCGCCATTTTACCCCTCGCCCGACATGTACGTCCGGCTCGTGTGCGCAGACTATATCTTGCCCGCCTACCCGGGGAGCACGCGCCCCGGGCGCTCAGTCGTCCCCGTCTCTGTGGACGAAGCGACGACGATGACGACGACGTCGCCCGACCTGGGCGCCTTTCATACGATTGTGCAGTGCCCCGACCCGGTCCTCCCGATCACCTTTCAATCGCACGAGATCGTGTCGATCCCTGGGAAGTGGCGTGGCGGCCTCTTGCACGTTTCCGCGTCCGGGTTTCTGCGCGGCCTCTGTCTGCTAGGATGGTACACGCCCGCGGGTGACGCCTCGGCGCGTAAGGCGCTCGAGGTCGTGCACAAGCTGTCCATCGACGCGACAGGGGAGCGGTGCATCGCCGCAGTCGGGGAGCCGTGTCCCTCGCCGCCATGGGCCGGCTTCGACCTGACGCGGCACTATGAGTACGCGTTTGACGCGATGGGCGGCAGAGTGTGGTATGTTAATGGGGGCGTCGTGCAGCGCGACGGGCAGGGGCGCATCATCGATCGCGATACGCTCGCCGCCATCGTCCTTCATCTCCAATAGGTGTGGTGTGATGGATGGGAATGTGAAAGTAACAGGTACAAGATGTCAGAGTGGGTACGACGACAGCGAATGCAACGATGCGACACGGGGGTATCTACGTCCAAGGCATACATTCCAAGAAAACCCCTTGTCCGAATCCCCGAGCGAGCAAGGTAATAAAACCATGAATCTAGAAGGCGCGTCAACGAGTAAGACTGGAGAGGGACATGGAGAAACGTACGAACGACAAGACAGCCCTTGGGACGTAAATTACTCATTTGCGACAGAACGTGACTGTGAGCGATGAACACGGGGGACGAGTGGAGCGATAAGATGAGGACGTACGTTAAGGGTATTAGTCACTGGCTAGAGACGTGCGAATGAGTGACCCGATAATAGAGGAAAAGAAGCATACCGGAGTGTCGTGCCCCTTGGGGGGTTTACAGAGATAAGGCCCCGAAGCAATGAGATCGCCATTTGGAGAAAAGGCGACGCAAAACATGTCGCGCGGGAACGTATACCACCCCACCTCGCGCGAGCTCTCCAAATCCCACACATACACCGTGTTTCCGCGCACGCTAGCGAGATGCCGGCCGTCGGACGAGACGGACATGCAAATGTACGGCCACAATTGCGAGGTAGTGATCCCAGGCGAGCGGTCACGCCAACTGCGTATTTGGGCGCCCGTGCGGGCATCATACATCATGAACTGGCCATTGGCAAGGTTATTGGCAATGACATGGGCACCGTCCTTGGTCCATTCGAGCGAGTGTGCACGGTGTTTGATCTCGAGCATCGGCCGGCCGGTGTCGAGGTCCCAAATCTGTATACAGACGCCGCACGCGGCGAGGCGGGTATCATCCGGGGAGAATCGGGTGCACCGGGTGTTACCCTTGCGCGGCTCGAGTACGCACTTGCAGCTCCCGTCGACGGATTTAGTCACCTCGAGACTGTCGGACATGTACTCGCGCTCAAACGCGTACGCCAGCAAATACCCGTCGCTGCTAAAATGCACGACGCAGAGACAGCGACTGATGGCGGGCTTGTCAAACGTGTGCTCGATCCGGCGCGCGTGGGCGTCCCAGAGGAGAACCTGGCCGCCGTCCCTGTACGTGCCGCCGGTGGCAAACTTTTTGCCGTCGGCGGAGACGGCAACGGTGGTGAAGTTGGTGAAGAAGCCACCGCGGATGGCTTCGCCTTCGCGGATTTTTTCCTTGAGGTTCCAGATCTGCAACCCTGAGCCGACGACGGCGATTAATCTGGAGCCATCGGGCCAAAAGGCAATGCATGGTATGGCTGCTTTTTGTTCTGGAATGAGCTCTATGGGTAGGTCTGTGGAGGACGAGAGCTGGTAGTCGGTGGACTGGGAGTGAGGCATGGTGGTCAGAGAGAAAGGCCTGCTTCCGCTGCGCTCAGTCCAGACGCTGCAGCAGCACAGCCACAGATTCAAATTACATCATAACCACTTTTGCATTCCCGGCAAGCAGACAGCCTGACGTGATCAAAGATACATTTAGCGTAGCCCCTTTGTTCAAGTGCCCCCGTCCGCTGCGATAAGCCCAAAATACCAGCTTGGTTACATCCAAGACCGCGCAGATAAATATAAATCTGTTATTGTCTGTCGCCGTAACCAGTGGCAAAGTGACCTTCGAGCCGACTACCAGCGAGAGAAACGTTTGCACCCTTGGCATCACATCGAACGTGCTGAGCTTATCAAACCGCTGTCCCATTTTGGTCAACGTTGAAATCGTCCTCGAAGCGGCTGTCGCTCAACCGAAGCACGCCCGTCAAGCGGTGTTGTCCTAGAATTTCTTCACGTTCTTCATTGCGTCGACGTGGTATGCAGGGTTTCCTGTGTCGAAAAAGCCTTCCCTCAGCCTGCAGAGGCGCGAAACCCTATTTGATCGTCTCGGGGAGCGTTATAGTCTACGCACCACCCTCATATTTGCTCTTCCTGGTGCTGCCATGCAGTTTCTGGCGGTCGACGGCGCTTGTGGGATCTGAGAGTGGGTTGACAAGGACGCTCCCTGAGTCTGTTCGAGTCTGCATTCCGTCTTTAGTACAACGGACCGTTAACGGTTGAACGGATCCTCCATTGCGACTTGCGGATCGCTGAGTTTGCGTATCTGTCCGCTTGTCATACGACGGTCGGAGACGAGGATTCCTTGGACTCTGGCGTCGGCGACGCAGTTTGCAGGGTTCCGTTCGGTGATTGGGACGATGTGGGCGGTGACGACGGACGGGCGGACAACGGGGCGTCTGGATCATGCCCGGGAAGCGTACGCACTGCACAAGATAATCAGGGTACTTCGTTTGATCAGAGGATTCTCTACGTGCATTTCGGAGCATAGGTCGACTACAATCCTCTTTGTGCTTCCTTGCTTCCACTTTGTCGTTTGCTACCGTACGCTTCTTTATCTCTTTGTTACGGCTTTTACAGCTCCTGCTGCCGTGTTATTATTTCCTCGTTTGTGCATGCTATCCAGCCTCACCAATAGGCAATAGTACGTGTCTTGAAGTTCCAGCCTGAACAACGTTCTGTCTTTGTTTTCCATCCAACACCGGTCACAACAGGCCGCCGCGCCCGAGCGACAGGCACACTGTAACTCACGGTTCTTCAAGAAATATGTTTCCGAAGAAAGTGTTTTGCATACGCGTAAGTCATCATAGCAAACTATCGTACGTGACAAGTACTGATGGGCCTTTTTTTCCTTTTTCCTACGTTGATATATGACTGCAATTTCACGCTGCTCTGTAAGGTCGATATTTCGATGTTCCACCGAGTTTTTCCTCGCCTTCTCCACTTACAAGGTATCTTGATGGCTCCATCGGTTCTGGCAGTTGGTTGGTCGCATCGTGATGACGGAGGCCCCAATAGAGAGCTCTCCTGGCTCATTTGTCGAGGAACACGAGTGTCCGAGGAGCGCGCTGACGGGGATGCTCTGTGTTTGGGTCTACGATAGCATCTGGGATGGCGAGTGGGACGTGATGGAGAGGACGTATGCATGGACAGGACAAGAAACTGACCGTGTTTATGGCAGAAGGGACGAGAATCTGTCGAGACGGTTAAACGGTGTTGACGAGTCGGATTGCTTCCAACGACGCGGAAGATATGTTGAAATCTGATAGCCTGCCGACCGTCGTGGCTTGTTCTTCTTACTTAAGTTGCTTCGCTTCCACCGCCATTCCAGTGTCGTTATTAGTGTGGTGGAGATGGACGTCGTGCATGCACGCGACGAGTCTCGCTGAGGGTGCCAAGTGGAAGTCGGATCCCGAAAACGTGGTGTATGTGTTGAGCGCGTACGTTCTGCGCCGGGAAAGCTATGGACACACGACTTTTACTTACACATAACTTTCTCTTTTCTAAGTTTTATCGGTGTTGTGATAGTGTCTGAGCTTGCTATGCATGGCGTGCGTACAGGAAGGGGGATTCGTGCATTGCAGAACGAGCGAGGTGGCAACAGCAACGGCGTATGCAGGACAGTAAAGGCAGAGGCAGGCGGCGGCCGCTCGCGACGTGTTGGTGCATGGCAAGTGTTCACGTGACGAATAGTAAATTAATAATAATTAATAATGTTCCGGGGCTTTATAGGCACCGAAGTAGTAGCGACATCGAACTCCTCCTTCAGTGAAGGAGCGACGGGGACGGAATGCTGAGGCAATGTATCACGAACCCACACCACGCCACATTCCCCGCATCGCAATATATATGTCCCATTCACGCCATCCGAATTGATCATTACTGGTTCATCAAGCACTCGTCATACAGCTACGATTCAGATGTCCGGGAACAGCTCTCATCTCAAATACACGCCCTGGCAGTTTAAAGAGTACACCATTGCGTCCGAGGGCAATGCTGTAGCATGTATTTCCACCGGTATATCTTTCAATATATTTCTCCTTCCAAGTTGCATCCTTATTGAAAACTGTTTGTAGGCGCTTACCTTGTTATCACCGGGGCGAATCTGTACTTGCTTCAAAAGAAGAAATACAGAATCCTCACGTTATACTCCATCATCCAGCTCATGCTCACCATGCTATATGTTACAATGTCGCTATACGCAATACCTGGGCAAACCTTGTCGATTTTCAACATAAGCGAACCCTTTGTCCCCAGCGAATTGTCTGCGTGGCCCGAAGTCGTTGTGAACGCCGCTTTTGTATTGAATACCTTGATCTCGGACGCTTTTCTTGTACGTCCTAAATGTCCTCTTTAGGTCACGATGCTAAACTGAGGTATAGCTTTATCGATGCCATGTCATCTACATGGGGAACGCGTATGTGCTGGCGTTTCCTATGCTGTTCTATCTTGCTACAGTCGGTTCTTCGTTCGCTTGGCTCGTTGCAAGCAGCACCACATCCACGATGTACTACAGTGCCCATGCAGATCAACTTGTTGTCATCTGTTACTGGGCATGTGCCACCGTGACGAATATCTGTGCGTCCTATCTCATGTGTGCACGACTTTGGATGCATCGACAGGCTATCACTGAAGTCCTCGGCTCGGATCGGGCGGCGTTTTATCTCAGTTACATTTCGATGACACTCGAAAGCGCGTTGTTGTATACAATCATGGGGACTGTCGCGTTCGTGGCGTTTATATCGAAGAGCCCGATAATGTTCTGGTTCATCCCCGCGTTCCTTAGGATTCAGGTTTGTCTTTTCTTTCTTTTGAGACCGCCCTACCCAAACACAACATTCATCTTCATCCATGTAACAGGGAATTGCACCGTCGTTGATCGTTTATCGTATCGCCCGTGGAATTTCGTTTGAACAAAACGAATATGGGTCCATGGTGATCAGCGATCTCCAATTTGCATCGTTTCATCGACCAGAAACGATCGCAGAGCCGGCTCATCAACATATATCAAATGGCTCAGATAGCATACCTGTTTCTTTGGGTGATGCAATCAGGGCTCACCAGCACGACCTCGATGTAAACCACAATGACGCCAACTGCAGTCGTCTGTGCCGACAACAAGCTTCAAGCAAGCAGACACTACGCGCCTTATAGACCTAAAAGTTTCTTGAATCCAATCCACCGAAAGGATACGTAGTATGTACAGACAATAGAGTATATGTCAACAAGATCTGGTGAACTATCAACAAACTCCATCCTCATGCTGGTATATCGCTGGCTAAAAATCAACCCATTACTGAACATCGGGCTCACATCTACTCTACAATCGCGTTAGTCCCAATACGGGTCCTTCCAAAAGGAAATCGAACCCATTTCTTCTCCCCTTGTAAATAGGGCCCATGGGAGAAGACCCCAACGTAGACGTATGGCCCCTTGCGGTGATGGAAGCGTTCGCGCAAAACGAATGGGTACACCTTGCATGCCAGGCCTTCCAAATCGGAAACAAGCGTTCGAGTCCGCATTCGGTCTTTATGACGGAAAGTTGACTGTCAAACGCCTCCTCCATTGTGACCTGCGGAACGCCGAGTTTGCGTATCTGTCTGCTTGTCATATTGATTTCTATTGCTTTATACTTTGTTATTTGCTATGATATTCGTTCTGTCCCAGTTTGTATATTTCATAGCGTTCTCGTTTCGCGAGCGCCAGGCACCCTGCGTTTACCATCTTCATTTTGTGAGCACGGCCGATGGAAGAGGAAACCCAACGATCATTTTCTCGACTCACCGGAGACGCAGCAAAAGACTCTTGATGCACATGCGTTGGCAAGGTAGAGATACTCTGACAAGAATCACAAGATGCGTGTTCATTGTTTAGACGAGGTATTCTTGGATGATCGACGGCGCTTTCTTGCTCAATATCTCGACCGTTTCCTTCTACAACAGACTAGTCAGTTGTTCCCCACTGACATACACACCCAAACAGAATCCTGCATCCTCTTGCTCTCTTCGCTCGGTGACCGCTTGTGTTGAGCTTATTTGTATTGCAGTTTACGCAGCGCACACCTGGTTCATTTGTCGAGGAACGCGAAGCATCAATTGTATGGCGTTTCCGGACTTGCCCGACAGATGATTGTCCGGATCGTCAATGGGCGCGTCGTCAGGCTGCCGAGGCGCAAAACCACATTTTGATAGTCTCGGCGAGCGATACGGTCTGCGTATCATCCCTGGCGCAGACTCGTTCCTGGTACTGTCCAATAATATCTCCCGGTCGACGGCGGTGGGTGCGATCTTGCATCCGGTGTGCCAGGGAGGTCTGGGCCTGGGCCTCGGTGGGTCGTACCCCGCCGAGAGGTGCCGGGGGTCCTGGCGCAGTGGCTGGCGTCCCCATATGTAGTCCTGCATGTCGTAGGTAGCCCTCATCCATCCCCTTCACCGTGTCTGCCCCGGGGGTGTCCCCCCTCCCCCCACACACCGGGTGGGCCGGCGCAGCCACCTCGGAGCGGCCTAGGGGGAACGATCTCTGGCTCTGGCTCTGTGTCCGACGCGGGGACAGGATCAGGAATGGTCAACGGGGTTGGCGATTGGGGAGGCGGAGATGATGTCGTGCATGGACACGACGAGGCAATGGCCGTGTTTGCGCAAAGTGGCGACGAGAAGTTGTTGCGACGTCTCAACGAGTTCGATCACGCCGAAATGATATCTTAGTCTTATCTACAAGTCGCAAGGGGACGGACGCGAAGTGAAAGTTGGATCCCAAGGACGTAATGGACGTGTTGGGCCAGTTGGCGGGGGTATGTCGGTGACCGGTGAAGTGAGTTCTTTCAAAGACTGCGGCTGCAGGAGCAAGAACATTAATTTTTCACAGAGGCGGACTAACCACTCGTTTCTTTTTCTTGTCTGTATCCTTTCTCTTGGTATTGTGTGTTGTAACGAGTGTTAGACACCCTAGAGTTAGCAATAGTTCGTGCATGTAGCCATGTCAATCGACCTGTTTATTAGACTTTCCATGGCTTTAGTCTACGACAGAAGTCCTGTGAATAGGATCTCCGCTTAATAATTTAAACTCAAGGGGCAATTTTCAGTGACTGCCGACTTGCCGCGATGTGCCGAGTAAGTCCCGCTTTGTAGAGTCCGACAGTGGTACATAAGCGACGTCGACTTTGTCTCTTCCACATCGAAAAGGTCTTCGTGAAGCATGCGAAAGCCTGTGCGCTACGCTATCGTGCTTGGAATGGAAGTGCGAAATGTAGGTGCCGCATTCACCGAAGATGTTGATGCTTACAATTTTTGAAGGGGAAGAGCGGGTGACTTGTCGGACATGTACCCTTGTCCAAATTCGATGTACCCAAATTCGTGACCAATACGAACTACCTGATATCGAACAGAAGGTGCTCGATCGTACATGCCGGTGGGGTTTGCATTCATGACCGCAAGTGCCCGGTTCATTGCGATGCAGGCGTGTGCTTTTCATGTACAGGTTTGCCCATCAACTCGGAGGCTATGGCGTTTTAAGTAGCGCGCGCCTGGTGTGCGCTTTGCCCTTCCAATCTTTCCCTGCTACCACCACGTCCGCAGCACTCTCTCAAACCGCCCTATTCTTTCTCGTTGGTCAACTGAACGTATATGGATTCAGAAGGTACTCGTCGCTTCGTTTGTCGGCAAAGTGAGCTGCGAAATGATGTGACTATCAGTTTCACAGTTACTTTCTCGGACGGGATCCCTTCGCGACCAGTTTAAGCGGGGGGGCGGACGCCATCTTATCGACGAGGCGATCATGCTTGCTCGTGAAGCACTTGAACTTTGCCCACCCGACCACCCCATGCGAACGAACTCTCTGACTTGGCTTTCAACTCATCTCTCGGATCGGTACGAATAGTTTGGAGATATGAGGGACATCGAGGAGGGCATTGTTCTTGGCCGCCAAGCATTGGAGCTTCGTCCACGGGGGCACCCTGATCGCTATATACCCTTGGGTAACCTTGGCATTGGTCTTGCCAATCGGTATGGCCAGCTTGGGGCAATACACGATCTTGACAAAGCCATTGCCCTGGACCGGGAGGCACTGATGCTTTGTCCGCCAGGGTACCAGGGCCAGTCAATATTATTGAATAACCTTGGCAGTTATCTCTATGGCTGGTACAAGAAGCTTGGTGTCATTGAGGACTTGGATCAGAGTGTTTCTTTTAGTCGAGACTCACTGGCCCTTTGTCCACAAGGGCACCTGAATCACTCACATTTGTTGCACAATCTGGCAAGGGATCTCCATGCTTGGTACAAGAAGCTTGGTGCAATAGACAATCTGGATGAGGCAATTGTGCTCAATGAAGAAGCACTTGATCTTTTTCCACTGGGTCATCCACTTTGT
>JBBPSN010000036.1:52707-64075 GCA_038093615.1 Austroboletus olivaceoglutinosus | reverse complement strand
CAGCCTAGACTATAAAAAGATTGAACGCATCGAACTCCAAATGAAAAAAGAGGCATGTCCCCTTGCCCCCCTTGTCTGCGCTCGCTCACCCACCCTCAGCGTGTACACAGGCAGCTTGCAAACGCCCAGGAGAAATTAGAACGCGCCCAGAGACACGCAGAAGAAAAGCGTCAGGCTAGCCAACACGCCATCGAACGCCTTCAGCGGGAATACGAGCAAATGGATGTCGAACGACGCGACAATGATAAACTAGTGGAACAATTGCGCAAAGAGGCCGACGACACCGAGACAAAGGTAATGCGTCATTCCCTCGCCTCGTTCTGCTATTCACCAACCATGTCACTCAGATGGCCGAACATCTCAAGAAAAGCGAGGCCGAGCTCAACGAACTCCTCGCCGGTTATTGGAAACTCCGCCATGAAACAGGTGGGCTTTCCCTGTCTGGCCAATCCCTTTAGCTCACATCCATCTCCAGAGGTGTACATGGAGACACTCGCCAACAAGCTCAACATGAGTGTCACGGCGGACTAGTCGATGAAACGAGTCAAGTTATTCCCTGTATTATACCACATGTACTTGTCGTTGGATTCATACTCGAGATTTCCCCTTTTGTGTCATCATGGGCTTGCATTCTCGACAATACCATTTTGTCTTCTTGCTTGGCGCTTCCGCAAGCCCTGCACATCCAAGGTGAAACTAGTGTGCCCATCAGCTCCTAGCCTCGCGGCAGCGGCGAACGCGACTTGCCCATTCCAATTTACAACCCGGGTTGTCACACCCGATCATCTACGAGTGTCATAGTCAGCATCGTCTATGACGCTAGAGTGGACGCGCACCGTTCCAAACGATACCTGATTGCAATAGCAAAACCGATCCTCGTTCGGATCCGCTGGAACGGTCGGTACTGCGGGTTGCGGCTGAGCAGGTATGGTGAGGCGCACACCCGTGCAACGCGTACGGGCAGCCACTGAAAGCTCCTCGCCCCCAACTGCAGTGGGTGGATGAATCTCTTCTTTTTCCGGCTTGAGAGGCTTGGGAGCAGCGACCTTTTTCCCCTTCTTTGGCACCTTGGGTGGTGGAGGGACTGGCGGTTCTTCGACGACGAGCTCTGGCTCGAGGGACAACGATGGGACGGGGCTATGTTCGACGCGTGGGGGACGTGCCCATCGGGGAACGCTGATATCCGGGAGAAGGATTGGGGCTAGATGCGTGCCGGGACGAGCGCCGAGAGATATAGCAGCCTCCTGTTCCTTGATAGCTTGGTCGAGAAGGCGGATATGGCGGTCTACCTATCATGTGCAGGATCAGCGATACGAGAAAGAACGAAACAAGACTGGTTGTTCACCGTCTCGTATGCAGTCTGCGCGATGCTCACTTTCTCTTCCGCAGCGCGGATAGCCTCCTCGGACGTCTGGGCAATGTGTTGGAGGAGCGTACGCGTCGTCTCTCCGGGCTTTGGCTGGTACGGTGCAGGCGGGTCAGCATGCATGCCTCCCGCTTGAAGGTCATCGTCGACGGTCGCTCCGTCGTGTGAGGGTTCGGTAGAGTCTACCTGCATCGCAACTGGTAACCCGTCGTCGTCACCCTCTGCACGTCTTTGATCGATGCGTGCTGCCAAGCTCTCCCGGAGGTCAACGTATCGCCGAACGGACGCCAAGAGGCCCACATGGAAAACTGCACGAATCCCAAGCGTCAGCAACGACGACGCCAGGCCACTCGGAAGCGCACCCTCGCTCTGAGAGTCCAATTCGCGCATCAACTTGTATTGGCGATGCAACGACAACGGGAGCTGCTCGAGAACTGGATGGATGGATCAACGAACGAGTTCGTGGCACGCCCAACAAGAAACGGACCTTCGTGGTGTTCCTCCTTGAACGCGTCCCAGACGTCTTGTTCCTTTTTCCGCTCCTCGTCGGGCTCCTCCGTGTCCTCGGTTTGTGATTGTGAGCCGTGGTCTTGTGCAGACTCGGATTCGTCGACGGGTACGAGCAGTTCGTCATCGTCAGTCAAGGCGGGGCGTGAGCGCGGTCGTTTGCGGCCCATGGTCGTGGTGGAGCGGGTGAACGGGGTACGCGGCTCGATCGCGTCCGACGTGTCATTGAAGACGTCTTGCGAGAAGCTCAGTGTTCACACTGCCGTGCATCTCTCGCTTGGACTCTTCTCGTGCTCGCCGCAGAGACATCATGTCTCTCTCACTCTCGTATGTAAAAACTTGCTCCTTTCAGGCGTATGTATCTGATATCACACGAGGCGCCAAGACACGTAAAGGAACCAGAACACTGTTGGAATGTTCACGGTGCCACCTTCACTTCCATACAAATCCTGTCGATGTAACGCGAGCATTGCTGCGCTGATTGCTGTTCTCGTTCTCTCCATTGCTTTCCAACTAACTCGAACATGGCAAGTACTGACACCATCGGACATAACGTAAACGTGTAATATACGATTGATATTGAACCTGTACATGTACATTATGTAGGATGGACAATGGACAAGCCAGTTTCAGCTATGAATATGCAGCGAACCGAGGTCGTAGGCGTGTGCTGTTCCATGATCCACAGAACAGACAATCGACTGGATGACGTGAGCATTATGATAACGTGTGGAATCCAAACGAATAACATGCAGAAAAACAAGCGGGGTAAGGTACAGCGGACCAGGGGTATTTCGGAGAAGAGAAAGGCCAGCTTTGTTTTAAGGGGGACTCTAGTAACTAGTAAAGTTCCTTGAGACGTCGGATAGAAAGAAGTGGCTAAAAATGACAAAGGAAAAATTATTTCAGACCACACCGACCACTTATTTAGTAGCTGTCGTCTGAAGCCATCCCATAAGCTCTTGTTCAAAAGGCTGTTCCGATGATGATGGACGACTCACTGCTAGCCCGAGCGTGCGGCTGGAATACTGAGATGAAAGGCCGTGTGATTGAGATGTTCGGTATGTACGGGAACTCGGGCCCATGGAAGTCGAGTGAGAGGGAGTGGAAGTAATCCCATTGGCGAGGGTGCGGGTGGTTCGAGCAGTCAATGGAGTTGGTGCGCTGATTTGTGACTTCTTCGGTGTCTCGGTGACCTTTGAAACTCGGGTATTCGTGAGACTCGACGACGACAGCAACGCCTTCGCCGTAGCGGGCAAGGGACTCGTGACTTTCCCCCGGCGACCAGCCTTGAGAAAAGTATGCTGCAAAGCCGCCTGGGGTTTCATCCGTCGCTCAGGATCCCAAACCAAACAACGTGCTATAAAGTCCACAAAGTCCTCATCTTGGCAGCGGAGAACTTGTGCAAGAGATTTGGTCCCAGGTCTCCTTCTACGGCCCTTCGAGTTGACCACTGGTCGTGGGGCACCATTGTTGTCTAGACACTGTAAGTGAAGGTCTAAATTACTAATTTCGTAACATACCAAAGAAGAGCCGTTTGCGGGAACTGCGGTTGATGAAGTCCTTGTCAGGGGGCCCGAGAACCTCCATAATACATGACAGTTGCTCTTGTTCGTTTTCACCCGGGAAGATAGGAAACCCAGTGTATAGCTCAGCAAGGATACAACCCAAACTCCACATGTCAATGGCCATGTGATAGTTCATGCCAAGAATGACCTCGGGAGAACGATAGAAACGACTTTGAATATAGGTGTAGACTATGGGAAAGTTCAGCAAGAAAAATGATTAGACAAGAACAACCTACTCTTTTCGTGTTCAAAGCAACTGCTGCCAAAGTCAATGACTTTAATAGCACTCTTAGCTGGATGCTTCAGAAGCACATTCTGCACGTCAGGCTGCATGAGAGTCCGAGCGTAAGATCTGAAGAAAAAGAAACACACCTCTGGTTTCAGATCGCAGTGGACAATCCTGTGGTGGCGCATCAAGCACAAGGACATGATCATCTGGCTCGTGAACCTCCGAATTAAAGTGGTGGTGAAGCCCACAAAGCCATTAGCCTTGATCAGCTCGTACAAATTAATACTGAGCAGCTCCATCGCGATACAAAGATGATTCCGGAAGTAGAAGTGCTCAGTCATCTTTATGACATGGTGCTTCTCCTCTTGGTCCTAGATAACGCTGTTTGGGCAGGACAAAGGGTACAAGGTCAATGTTACATACCCATTTGCGAAGATTGTCCAAAATTTTGATTTCTACCAACGCTTGGTGGTGGAACCTCTTTTTGTTGCGGATTATCTTGATCGCCACGGACTCACCAGTCTGATGGTCCCTGCAGTTTAAGACCTGACCGAACGAACCCTTGCCGAGCGTATCCAAGATCTCATAGCGATAAGCGAGGTGATCGTTATTGACAACCAGGTAATCACCACGCTCGTCATCGTACCCAAAGTTGTTGGTGGAGAAATCTGGGTGAGCCTGCTTCTTCTGACTGCCTGCCCCGACGCAGTACACTAGCGGATAGTTCAGGCATTCTTCGCGCTCGTAAGCCGACAAAAATTGCGCTTGCGAGCTTTTCAAAAGTTCTAAAAGGGCTTTGCTGAGCAGGCTTGTAGTTGCACATATCAACGACGAACCTTCTGGCCCAACTCCGGAACTCGGAGGTATCGGTTCAGGGAACTTAAGCAGTTCATCCAACTCCTCCTGCGTTGCGCCGCTAGCCATTTTCTTAGCTTGCTGGCGCCGAATATATTGGAGCATCTCTTCATCACCGAGTAACTCTTCCTCATCGATCGTACTTGGAACGGGAGAAGGTGTAGACAAGGATTGACGGCTTGAGGAAGGTGTTCCGGCTTGAGCACGATGTGCACTTGAGCTTGCCGTATTGCTGTTGCTATTTGAAGTACGCGAGCTCGGCAAAGAAATCTTCGGACTCAAAAGCTTCAGACTCTTCGAAGGCGAAAGAGCAGAGAAACGGTGATGACCGTGCGACGGTTCACTCGGTTGAACTGTCACAGATGTTGTCGAGGCCACAGACCCAGTAGAGGCCTTGCGTAATGCGCTAAACGAAACCGAGTCACGAGTAGATTTACGAGGAATCCCGCCTGCAGATGGGGGGCCAGAAGGCTGGCGGGGAGCTCTAGAATTACCCGTCGGAGAAACACGCGCGGATTGACGTCTGGTCTGGGCCTCCGTTATCGTTGTCTTTCCACCCTGAGCTTCGATGCCATCCAACACACCAAATTCGTTGGTGGTCGTCTCACCAGGCGTTGGTGAGGGATCGGTAGAAGGAGCGGTAACGTTAAGACTGATTCGCCGACCGACAAGGGTACTCTGCGCCGAGCTTATTCCCAGCCCAGGAGAGCCAGCAGCGGATGTACGACTAGAGATGCGTGGTATCTTCGTGGGAGTTTCCTTCGACAAGGAAGATATCGAGTTCAGCAAAACGGACGGTGGGCCGTCTTTTGAATCCTTTGATGCACCGTACCCAGTGGTTCCCACTGAAGGTGAACCTGCGATGGTGGGAAGCTGGTTTCTGCTTCGGAGAGATGCATCGGACTGCTTCTGCATCGAACTGACAGTCTGGGAAGTAGCACGAGAGGATGATGGTGTCCTGGAGATAGAAGTCGTGGCAGTGGGTGTGGATATCGAATTGCTATTAGTCTTGAGGCTGGCGACACGCTGAGCAGTCGTGGCGGGAAGCGCGGTCATCTGCATAGGTGGTAAAGTCACAGTGGAACTAGTCTTTTTCGCATCTGTAGACGACAGTGTCTTGGCCAGCGCAATTAGTACATCTTCCGCGTGATGACCACGTGCCCCGCTTACCTTCCCCCGTTTACGACCCATGAGAACGGATATCCTACTCTCGCTCCGATCTTTCTGGTCTTGTTTGCTCTTCTCTTTCTCTGCGTCCCGCGGTCGTAGGCTATCCCTGGTCTCCTTGCCCGCCCCGGTGTCACTCTTGTCACTATGTAAACTCCTTCGCGAGCTAGATTTGAGGAGTGATGGTAGCCCCAAACTGAGTACTGAAGATTTTTTGTGCGAACCCGGGGTAGTAGGTACAGTGCGAGAGGAATCCTTGGCAGGGGAACCGCTCGTTCTGGGACGATTCTGCGTAGAAGTCGAGGCTGACGGCATTGTAGGCGAAGTCGACATCGGCGTAACATTCGTGGGCGGAATTTGCATGCTTTGCGAAGAAGAACGCCTGAAGAACGGAATTGACGATGGCGTAAGACGTTTGGATTGATGTCGCCGAACGGATAAAGCTGGGCTAAGGGGTACGTTATGTGGAGCCGACAATCCAGTCGTATTGTTGCTGCCGCTAGAGCCAGTCCCAGGACGACTAGGGAATCCCCTTTCGCGATCGGGCGTCTTGGCAGAGAGAATGATAGGTGATTTTGGATCACGGGTGGATCCGACAGAGGAGAGAGAGGCAAGAGATGCGGCAGACGCCATTGCATCCGGTTGGACGGGCGACCAAGAGGCATTCGAAACCACAGGAGGTGAAAGGGCGTGTTCCCTGGACGCGGACTTGCGTAATTGTTGACCGAAGCTTTGCATGGAACGTGGACTCAGCGGGAAACTAGCCGTCTTACTATTTGATGGTGAATAGTCCTTGTCTTTCATCGAAGAGATAGATGGTGAGCTCGTCAGCTTGATATTTAGTGCGTTAGAGAAACTCCATTTCTTCGAAGGGGTCTTAGTAACAGGTGCGGCGGACTCGGGAGCGGATTGACTTCCTTGATTCACCGACTCATAAGATTGAAGTGCGTGAGAGTGCGTTGAAGGCTTCAGGGCAGAAGGGACCTCGAGAGACACTGTGCGCTCAACCTCGCTGTCATCCGCTCCAGAAGGGGGAAAGGTAATGCCGTGCGAAGACTGAGGTGGGGAACGATAGTTTGACAGGTCCTTTGGTAACGGAGGAACGGGGGGAACACGATCACCTTCCAAAGCTTCTGCACTGGCGGCAAGTGATCCAGTACGATCTTTGTATAGCGCACCATCGCCACCAGAGTAAACACTTGAAATGTCACTACCAGCGCTGTTACGCCTCCCCTTTCCAACGCCAGTAGAATGCCTTCCCGAACCGGAAGGAGCAGACACCGAGGTTGCACTAGTGGCAGTAGATAAAGATGCCGAATCCCGCGAGCTCGTAGGAGTGCTGGTATAAGTAGTAGAAGAGGCAGATCCACGTTTAGGAGTGAAGCTGAGGCGAGCACCGATTGATGATTGCTTTTTCGAGGGTTTCTCAGGGCCCGAAGAACTCTGACGCTCATCCCCACTCGTGATCGCTCCTGCTCGTGCTTCGTGAACATCTTGGGAAGCAACATCTCCAGAAGAGCCAGAAATACCAAGGCCTGATGCCGACTGACGGGGCTCCTCCTTTCTCTCTTTTTCCTTGGTACTACCTTTCCGGCTGATTCTTCCACCCTCATTCCCGACCCCCTCCCAGTGCACACCGGACCGCCCAGTAGTGCTCCCCGGTGTCTCAGGCCGACTCACGCTTGCTCGGTTTAAACTACCCACACTGGCACGTGCGCGAGCGGTTTTTCCAGATAATCCATCAAGCTTGCGAAGGGCTTCCGCATGAGCGTCGTCATCCATGCTAGACCAACCCTCTTGAGTCCCGCGAAGGAGGGAGTGCGCAACATTTGATGAAGTATGACTATGAGAAGACTCCTTATTCGATGAGGAAGAGGGTCGATGAGGCGGGGTTGTACCGGCAGCATGTTTAAGGAACTGGTGGATGGATGTCGTAGAAGGCGAAGGAGGTAGGTGTGAAAAGTCAGTGGTATGGACGCGCCGAGAATGAGTCATGGAAGAAGGATCGGGTCCGGAGGATGAGTCTCCGGCAGAAAACTGACGTGCATGTGCGTTCCGTTCATGGTCCACGCGTGGAGGGATTGCAATTGGCGTCGATTCAGTGGATGGATTTGCCAGACTAGACTTCGCTGCTGATGTACTCTCCCTGCGACGTTCTCGTGCTCGGTCACGAGCGCCACTGGTTGAAGTTGTCGATGCAGTGCTACGGTGTTTGCGAAGAGAAGACCTCTCTTCCTTGGCAACAGGCTGGGAGCGATCCTTGGACGCAGAAGCGCTGGAGCGTTTCGTAACTAACAAACCCGATTGATCCATCTCGAACTCGTCAGACGTGCGTTTCTTTGCTTTACGAAGAGGCGTAAGCGGAGTGAAGGAGCTCGGGGGCGAGGAAGACACGTCGCTCAAGAGTGACTGCTCGGTTGGGAGAGGCGGAACGATAGGGGAAGGAGGCTCTGGTGAAGACTTGATACGGTCGAACGGGTGTAAAAGATCAGAGCCATGGGGCTGACGAGGGTAGAGAATTTCTTCTCCTCCACTTTCGTCCGCCATTGAACGTCGAGAACGAATTGTACGTGGCAAAGGGTTGGTGTCACGCTGGAGGAACAAATGTCAACGATTGTAGTAGCAGCCGAGGAAGGATTTTTTTTTCCAACCTGGTCCTGATCATCCAATTCGCCATCGACCGCTTCGATCGTCCATGGACTATCTGGACCATCATGCTCAACATTTGGGACCACAATTTCGGCACCGTCTTCTTCCTGAAGAACATCAAGGGCGTTATCATCATCATCACCGCCCGAGCTTTCCGGAACGCGTCGCGTGAGTTTAGCCCAGCGAGGTGTTGAAAGTTCCCCGACTCCAACGAGGCCCTTCCGATCGATATTGGCGGGATCCCGCGCCGGTGTCATAGGCAAGGACGAATCATTGGGGGTGCGAGTCTCCGGAGTGACGCTCGAAAGTGCTGAATCTTGAAGTTGAGCTGGAGAATTTGATGGCGACCGAGCACCAAAATAATAGGGATCCAGAGAAGAGGTAGAGGATCCTGGGCGCGATGGGGCGTCCTGGTCTGCGTCGACCTGCAACGAGTCATAAGAGGGCGCTGGTTCCGAGATGCGGACGCGCAGCTGATACGGGCACACGTGAGGGCGGGGGGAGGAGAGATGAACCGAAAGTACGTACCTGGTTGGAATGAGCGCTAAGGGCAAGACCGCCAACAAGAGGATCTTGGGCATCGATGAGAGGAGCAGCGTCGGGTTGGCGATGGACGGCAAGCATCGAGGGACCATGGTCGTGCTGGCTGTATGCTACAGTGGGAAGAGACATTCCACAAGACAGTGAAAGGAACACGTCGACGAAAGAGAACAAGGTGGAGGAGGGGGGGAGAGAAGAGAAGGACTGGGGGGTGGAGGTCGATGTGGATTGGGCGGGAGCTGGTCGTCGTGGGCGACGACGAGCAAGAGGCGTGGGCAGAGAAACCCGGGGAGTTTTGTTGATGTTTATTTGTTCTCCGCCACATGATGGCAGAGTGCCTCGAATCAAGTCTCCGCTACGACAGAACTACTCCGGACGACTCGAGCGTGCAGAAAAGCTGTCGCTCTCGAACTTTGAGAGTCGGGTTGGGCGTGTAGCTAGAAAATCGCGTCGGACGTTTGTAGTCTCGGTGATCTGAACTAAGCGTAGGACACCGTTCGGCTTTCTCATCAGCTCCATCAACCGACAGTCCGCCGAGCTCAGCGAAGTCCGTCGTCCATCGTCCTCGACGTACGTTTGCAGACAGCAATGCCATGCGCCAATTGACTTCCTTGCCATGTCTCTCACAGCTACCAGTACGCCTTCCTCCAGCCCCTGTACATTCCCACCCTTGCGGTACCTCCCTCGGTGGCCCGTTTGAATCTCGCCTCTTCGGCTCCCACCACGTGAACCCAACCACAGAACGCGGACGCCCTGAGCCAAGTTTGTCAAACGCGTGTCCGAGCCCCGACCGCCGTCCTCAATCTTGACTGAAATCATACACGAATCGTCACTTGTTCCATTGTCCTCCTCTTCCTCTTCTCTTTCTCTCCATCGTCCTCCTCACTCTCCTCCTGCCCCCCCTCCTCGTCTCCAGCAGCCTCGCGGCACAAATATCAGCACCATCACCCATCTTCATGTCCACCGTCGAGCGCAATCAGACGCCCGATGGCGACGACCTCGCGGATTCTCAATCCACCGACCCCCAGCCCCAAAT
Source organism: Austroboletus olivaceoglutinosus (assembly GCA_038093615.1). NCBI lineage: Eukaryota > Fungi > Basidiomycota > Agaricomycetes > Boletales > Boletaceae > Austroboletus > Austroboletus olivaceoglutinosus. The sequence goes on along the minus strand of JBBPSN010000036.1, from coordinate 54,158 downwards.
GACGGTACATCCCGTCGCTGGGTACTCGAGCATGCCCATGCACATGTACCCTTTCCCACCCGGTCTCGTTCCTCCCCAGCCTCTCCGTTCCAAGCGCAGGCAAGTAAAGAATGCATGCACAAACTGCCAGAAAGCGTGCAAGAAATGCGACGACGCCCGTCCCTGCCTCCGCTGTGTCAAGTACGGCATCGCTGAAGAGTGCGTCGATTCTCAGCGAAAGGAGAGGAAAAAGGGTGTGAAACGTGGCCCCTACAAGAAGCGCGATGGAAAAGGTGTGTCTTCGTCTTTCTCGCCACATTCCTTCCGCTTTACGCCACACCCACACCCTCTTTTTCCTTTCCTTGATTTCTGACTTTGATTGAGGTCGCGCAGGCACCAACGTCGACTCTGCCGACGCGCCGGAGCAACAGAGCATGTCTATTGCACCAGGCATGCCCCCGCCCTCGGCGTCCCCGCCTATGCCTCCCTACATGGCTGCCCCAGTAGGTTACGCGGCGGGTTTCTACGGCCAGTTCCCGACCCCAGCCACCCCAAAACCGGGCGAGGCACCGGCCTACTATCCCCAGTTCTACATTACACCTGTCCCTCCGCCGAACCACAACGGACATGGACAGGATGGTGAACAACAGGGGTACACGCAGCCGGCGCAGTTCTACCCGGCCACGTTCCTCCCGTACGCTCCCCAGCCGTACGGTCCCTACATGATGCATCCCCATCGTCCCGATGGGCAAATGACGATGGCCGCGCCTCAATATGCATCGTTTACCCAGTTCTACGGTAAGCCACCTTCTGCGGGTGGTTCGCATGAGAATGGGAGGAATGATCATGGCCACGGGAACGAGAACTAGATAAGATGCTGGGGTCTGAACTGGCTCGCATCTAATTTCTTTCTTTCCTTCACTTTTTTTGATTATCTCACATGCTCTCTTCGTTGACCGTACACGTCGTATGCCTTTTTTTTTCCCTGCTGTGTATACACCTTGTAGGTTGAATGATGATGCCACCTCACGACCCATGCGACGCGTGTTGTGTATTGTAGTACTATAGCGCTGTCGATATCACTGCAGGCCCAGGTTGATAATAAGAGTGTAGACATTGCTGCCTCGTTTTACAGCATGGGCGTACGAATGGCAGGTGTCGCCGGACTAGAAGCCTGAATCCTGAGCGGATATGAACGGGATGACGAAGTAGACCTACCAAAAACGCCGGTATTTGGTCTGCGCAGTCCGTAAGCACCAAGGACCCACCCCGCATCATTTTGGGCCGATGTTCCGGATCTCGATCTAGTAAAGGAAAAAAATTCGCTGTTGCGAAACGGAGGCTCGCTGCTTTTGGCATAGGGCTCAGCGGCGTTGCCAGGACCCTGCACCACTGTTCTCTTGACCGGGGGACTTTTCGTAGGCATTGGTGGACACGGCGCGCGGAGGGGTCGCGGCGGTACTCTGGGCATC